>JAODAG010317134.1:0-10175 GCA_027574785.1 Orphnurgus asper | reverse complement strand
TTTTGTTAGCATACTTAGCTGGCATACTTAGCTAGCTATGATACTTGCTAGCATACTTAGCTAGAATATTTTGTTAGCATACTTAGCTAACATACTTTGCTAGCTATGATACTTAGCTAGCATATTTTGCTAGCATACTTAGCCTGCTAGCTATGATACTTGCTAGGATACTTAGCTAGCATAATTTGCTAGCATACTTAGCTAGCATCCTTTGCTAGCATACTTAGCTAGCATATTTTGTTAGCATATTTTGTTAGCATATTTAGCTAGCATAACTAGCTAGCTATGATACTTGCTAGCATACTTAGCTATCATATTTTGTTAGCATACTTAGCTAACATACTTTGCTAGCTATGATACTTGCTAGGATACTTAGCTAGCATATTTTGCTAGCATATTTCACCTGCTAGCTATGATACTTGCTAGGATACTTAGCTAGCATATTTTGTTAGCATATTTTGTTAGCATACTTAGCTAGCATACTTAGCTAACTATGATACTTGCTAGCATACTTAGCTAGAATATTTTGTTAGCATACTTAGCTTACATACTTTGCTAGCTATGATACTTGCTAAGATACTTAGCTAGCATATTTTTCTAGCATACTTAGCCTGCTAGCTATGATACTTGCTAGGATATTTAGCTAGCATCCTTTGCTAGCATACTTAGCTAACATCTTTGCTAGCTATGATACTTGCCAGTGCATCCTTTACTATGACAGATGCTTTCGACAACAGAAAAACATGTGGAAAAATAATAACCAGAAGCAACAGTAATTTACAGGCGCTTTGAAAGGAAAGAATAAAAAAAAATAGGTGAATTTAATGCACGCACTAGCTGAGAATCATGATGAAGAGATAAAACCAAGAACGTGTAGCACTATTTAGCAGAAGATCACAAAATGGGAAATTGTTGAAAGTGCAGCACCATTTAGCTGAAAATCCAAAAAATGGGGATATCGTTTAAACACGCATCACTTTTTACTAGTTTTAAAACCACAATATGGGAATGTTGTATGAATGTACAGCACTCTTTAGCAGAATATCACAACAATGATTGGAATATTGTTGAGGTGTGCAGCACTCTTTTGCAGAATATCACATGGGAATATCGATGAAACGTGCAGCACTCTTTAGCAGAATATCACATGGGAATATCGATGAAACATGCAGCACTCTTTAGCAGAATATCACAACATGGGAATATCGTTGAAACATGCAGAACTCTTTTAGCTGAAAACCATCCAGAGATTGAAGTGAAAGGCAGAACTTGGAGGGACAAGAGATCACTCTACATCATTTGGGAGATCACATAAAATATTCACTTAATCGAAACGATGGTCAAACACACCCCACAACACTTGATCTGTTTTATGTCCTAGAAAAACAGATACTTTCGATAAATGTCAGAACAACAAAGGTACATATCAAAAATGAAATACTCGTAGTACTAGTAGCAGGCCTACTAGTATTAGCGGTACTAATACTATACTATTACCACTACTAGTACTACTACTACTACCACTACTAGTACTACCACTACTATTACTACCACTACTATTACTTCTACCACTACTAGTACTATTACTACCACTACTATTACTACCACTACTATTACTACTATACTACCACTACCAGTACTGCTGTTACTACTACTACTATACTACCACTACTAGTACTGCTGTTACTAGTACTACTACTACTACTACTACTACTACTATAGTAGCAGCAGTACTAGTAGCAAAAGTAATAGTAGTGGTAGTAATAGTAGTGGTAGTAGCAACAGCAGTATTAGTAGTGGTAGTAGTACTAGTAGTAGTACTAGTAGTAGTAGTACTAGTAAGTACAACACTCTTTAAAACAATATATCCAATAAAGCGAAAAAGTTTGAAGAAAGCAAATAGCATTTTGTTACAATGAAAGCAATTTTACTCCACTATACAATTATTGCAAATTTCATAGAGATGAGTGACCATGATAAACCCACACCAAAGACAACTATAAAAGAAAGAATAAAGTGATAATTTGGAATGAACACTGGCTGGCTAATTAATCTGGGTATCTATTTGCTAAGAATTGAAACGAACATTTTTTGGGGTAAATTTTCTCTCTGTTTAGGATACTCTCAAGTTTAACACAGATATTTTTAAAAGAATATTTAAAATCAAATCTAAGAATAAAAAAAATAAATAAATAAAAAAAATGGTACGGAAAATGAAACTCCTTTCAGGAATTACCCCCTCTTCCTCTGCAGCCTCTCGCTGGGAAGAATTATGGAGAAATGAAACACTCAGGGCAGCCATATAAGTTGAACATTTGACCTTACATGACCTCTTTTATGTTAGGTATAACCATCAGTTACCAGTAGAAATGATTGCCATGAGTGCATCATTCCTTGCAGGACTTGAATGTATTCCGTTAGTAATGGCTGCGGCGGATAAAAGAATGCGGATACGGCACCAAGCTCCGGTATGCGGTAACGGACGACATTCGGCCACGTTATATCCGCCAGCGACACGACCTCCGAATGCATCCAACCTACACGGACGGACGGACCTTCATCAACAAGAGCTAGCTGATGATGTTGACGAATAGAAAACAGATTCATTTCGTGCGTTTTCCGCATTAATGGAAATCCTCGCTTTGATTACCCTCCCTCCCAGCCCAATTCACGATGCATCATCCATCAACAATATGTTTTTGAGGACCATCGTTTTTTTTTTATACCCTTATCGGCTGAACTGCCCGCCCACGTGGATGTGCCAGTGAATTTAAACTTCCACGGGAGGTTTTAGCCACAGGAGCGCCTCCTCTTCCCGCGTGTCTTGGACGCTACAGGTCGTCGCTGCCTTTATCCGCCGACTGGAATCGCGAGTAACTGAAGTCCATCGCGTCGTTGACGGGCTGCCCTTTCTTGCACTTCTTTTGGGCGAAGGCCAGCAGCAGGCAGCCGCCGATGACGCCGGTCACAAAGGCAACGGAAATCACTATCGCCATGGTGCCTGCGGTACCACTCTTTTCTGGCTTGCCAGGTTTCTGTGGTATCGAGAAATTAACACGATTCTATACTTTTGACAAATACTGAAACTGCATCATGCACACCTATTAAACATTGCAAGGCTGACCTTCCAGTCCCCGGGAGAGGAGTTGCGCATGGTCGAGTCAAGTACACAGGGTCACGTACACGGTGAGTAGCAACCATCGCATGCAAGAGTGTCGTGGACGCTCTTTCCCCGTTTTCACGCAACTGTGCAAAACTTTTTCTACCTCAGCAAAATGCCAGACGACTGCAACACCTAGCTCGCGGGCAAACTCTCCTGAAAAATTCTTCCAAAGTTTGCATAAAAATATTTGCGATAAATGCTGGATATGGGTCAGTTGGGAAGCATGGCCCTGTACGGTAAAAAATCGTACAAATCGAAATGTGTGTCATTAGTCCAAAATCATAATTCGCAAAAGGAACGACCACATTCTCATCCGAGGAGAGTCGTATGTAATGTTACACAGGGGTGTGTGACGGCAAATAATAAGCAACGTCTGCACGCACATGGAACGTTAACACACCTCTCCCTGTTCGCATGGTCTGCCTTATGCACACATGGACCAATGAATGACACACCTCTCCCTGTTCGCATGGTCTGCCTTACGCAACAACGACACATCTCTCTCGGGTCGCATGGTCTGCATTACACACACACACACACATATTGACCAATGACAATCAACACACACGGTCAATCCCACACGAGAGCATAGACTTCATTAATTGTCTTTGGGGATTAGCCGAGCTAGAACCATTTCGGATTAAGGGACATTTCCCCTCAGGAATGTTTTAAGTTAACTACTCCTGTTTGTATCGTTTTTGCATAAGATAGTAAATGTAGCTTCTGCCTTTTAATAGTTGGCTTGCGTGGACCGAAAGTCACACTTCGGGCCGTGACGAGTTGGGCGAAAAATGCACATTCCGATAGGGGGACCCAGAGAAACAAAATGGCCGGGGTAGCGAGACGGCAGACGGTGCAACAATGTTAAGACCGTGTGGTATCGATCAACCTACGCGTCCACTTTTTGAATTTTTTTCGAAACTTCGAAATAGATGTATTTTTTCACCAATATACTCACAGTCGCGGTGGGGACCGTAGTCGTGCCCGCAGTCAGGACCGTAGGAGTTTCTTCAAAGTAACAGCAAGTAGTTTTCTTTTTGTTTTCCAAGAAAAGTTAAAGAGAGTAAAAGGTTACCATGGTCAACAAAGTGTGACATTCTTAAAGAAGAAATGCACCGCGATAAAGAAGCGAAGGATAAATCCAGCAAAGGGCAGAACAAAACTCTTCTCATTCCTTTTTCCAAGATATGACTGTTCAAACGCTAAGCCAGCCGGGGGTGGGAAGTCATTTGAACGTGTAGCACCTTCCAGATGATTTGACCTCTGTATTCGTTCTAATTCGTCTATATTTTGTACACGTACAGGGGAGAGGGGGTTGTTTTAGTTACACTTATTTTACATCCCCTTGGACTTCCTTGAGCCCAAAGAGGATTATAGCGTGGTATTGTGTAGTCTGCTGCCAGGTGATAGGAGAGGCAGATTTCAATAGGCAAACGTCACAACAAAGGGAGCTCAGTTGACGTGATATACAATGGCATCAGCTCAGCAGGTCACATGACACCCGTTTTTAATTTAATTTAACACATTTACAGGGTATCCTCCTTTGAACGGGCAATCTGTAACAATTAGTGACGACTGCAATAAACAGTTTTGTCGCTTACGTTTCCTACGGTTTGACAATCCTGGTTGTACCAGCCATCTTTCATACAGAACATGGGTTCCAATGTTGCACTACCGCAGTAGTAGGACACCGGCTCACCGTCATTAGTGTAGTTGAGACACATGTGGGCGTCATCACCGAGACAAGGCTGCCGATGCTGCAGTCCTGCAGGAAGAGAGAAATAACAGCAAAGCATTTCTATATTAGAAACACATAGCTTTCCATTATAGGACATAACTTTCCACTAGAGGACATAACTTTCCATTAGAGGACATAGCTTTCCATTATAGGACATAACTTTCTACTAGCGGACATAACTTTCTATTCAAGGACATAACTTCCATTATAGCCTTATAGGACATAACTTTCTATTAGAGGACATAACTTTCCATTATAGGACATAACTTTCTATTAGAGGACATAACTTCCATTAATGGACATAACATTCCATTAGAGGTCATAACTTTCTATTAGAGGACATAGCTCTTTACTAGAGGGCATAGCTCTTTACTAGAGGGCATAGCTTTCCATTACAGGACATAACTTCCCACGTCCAGGGCTGGAATGGCGGATGGCTAAGGTTTCCATCCTGAATCTTTTCGGGCGAATGTAGTCTCGGTTTATAGGATGTAGATTGAAAATAGGTCTCCAAGCATCGGGCTCCTTGGGAGCTTGGAAGAAAGAAGGAAATGAACCCTTCCAACCGCACCTTTCTCGCTGATAAGGCCGAACATGTCATTCTTGGGGGGCTTTTCGATGATCCGGATTGATGCGTACTGGGGGTGGGGGGGGAGGGGGCTTAGTAAGGTTGCCTCTTCTGTGATCTGCTCATCGGCTGCACCTTATCTCTTACAAGGCCTTTGCTGGCCATTCCAAAGATCGATTTCTCCTTTTCTGGTTCCTCAGCTGGAGGGGTATCCAGGACAGGGATGAGAGAGAGAGTTGTTCAGTCGGCTTTTTCCTCCGGTCAGAATGCCACAACAAGGAAACGTCTCACAGAAGAGTACGAGGGGTCGCCCCAAGAGCAAGGCCGACACTTCTGGCAGAGGCCGCGTCTGTCCCAACTTCTTCCCCCAATTTCTTCCGGGCCGGAAAACAGTTGCAGACGTGTCATCTGCGAAATATCCCTTGTATGTGTGTGTGTGTATATATATATATTATATATATATATATATTTATACATAAAATACTTTCAGAGACAGGTAAGATATTAGAGTAAAAAGAAAATTTATTCATAGAAATACCAGGCCAAAGCTTAAGATCACAACCATCGCGAAAGTGGTTCATGGCCAGAGCACACTAAGTGGCCAAGCCTATAACCTGCCTATACAATCGGCCGCGGCCTACCAAGAGGCCTGAGCTTCGGACGATGGAAAATACGGATAGTCACCTGTTGAAATGTCGATATAAAGGTTAGGACAAACAAAGCCCAACCTGCAGAGTACGACTTTCCTACGAAACAAACGACCACGACATCGAAGGACTTGAAAAAGACGTGGAATGTAAACTGCAAGCATATATGGCAATTGGCCGTAAATTTAACGTTTGGCACAACGGTGCTGTGCCTATGTAATTCCGAGCTACGACGACGTAACGCACACCTGCCGATTAAACGGCTCGCAGCATCGTCTCGGATCCTACTCCATCGGTAATTGATAAACAGACGCCCTGCTGGGCCTCCAGGCTAGATCTACGTATTATACCTTCGGGAGTGTAGTGATCGCAGTCCTTGAGAGTCTTTACTGCGACGTTGTTGTCGGAGTCACTCGTCACATCAAGCGGGGAGTTACAGGTGTCGCTGTTACAACAGTATAAGTCACCGGTGTTGCCATCAATCTACCACGATGCAAAGGAAATGGAAGAAGTACAGTACAGTTAAACGGCCGACAGAGCTAGATATGAATGCCTGCAACTATGAAATGCAGGATGTCAGAATGCCTCTTAGAGAGACAAATAACCCCACAACTAGTGTCTCTGATGGTTGTTTGTATATATTATACCTCTGATCATTGTTGGTATACCGCATGTACACCTCTGATCAAAGTTGGTATATAATATACCTCTGATTAAAGTTGGTATATAATATACCTCTGATCAATGTTGGTATATAATATACCTATGTTCAAAGTTGGTATATAATATACCCCTGATCATTTTTGGTATATAATACACCTCTGATCATTGTTGGTATATATTATACCTCTGATAGTTGTTGGTATATAATACACCTCTGATCAATGTTGGTATCTAATACACCAATGATCGTTGTTAGTACATAATGTACATAATAAACCTCTGATCGTTGTTAGTATACAATACATCTATACGATCGTTGTTGGTGTACATTACAACCACTGATCGTTGTCCGATGCTTGCTTTCCACTGTTTTTCAGATGAATCAGACGAGTTAGTAAAGTATCCAGTCCTACAATTAACCTCCAATAATAGCCACATACAATTAAGAACGTTACTATACACTACTCCACTTAATTAATAACTCAAGAAAACCTTTACAGGTACTATGTTCGCTATTTAAGAAATAGCAAAATTGTTTATTTACGCAAAGTTGTAAGCATCTCTGTACATTGCATTCTCAGTGTGAATGAAAGATGGCTAAAAAATAAATAAAAAAAAAGAGAAAAGAAAGAAAAGAAAACTGCACCCTGCATATATCATGGTTTTTTTTTTTATATTTCAATTATTCACTCATCAAATCCAACATTCAAAAACCGTCAGCAGTTTTCCTTCCTCGCGGGTGTCACACTTCAGAGACAGCTAGAGAAAAGAAAAAGATAACCAAAACCGTCGAAATACCAAATCAAAACGTTGCAATGAAAATATCAAGACAAAAAAATCGGCGCAACCCGTTCTCTGATGCGGCACGTCGGGCAAATTTAACAGCGAAGTCCCTTGAACGAGACCGGCCCCGGGTTGCTCTTACCGTGTGGTCGGTTTGCCTGCTCGAGCCGGAGGTCGCACACGAGTCATCGGCGACCGTCGAACAGGAGAAGTCCAGAGTGAACGTCGAGAGGACGGTCAGTTTCGACGAGCTGTCGGTCGGATAGTAGAAGATGCGACAATAGTACCGTTCCTCGCCGTCGGTTTCCTGCTGCTGCTCGTCGACGCCCCTCTTCCTCCTGGTCCCGTTGCCCGGCGGCGGCGGCGGGGAAAGGGCAGGTGGTGGAGTGGTTGTAACTGCAGGGTGAAAGCCAAAACTGGTCAAACTGGTATCAACGTCAAAAGTTATATATATATATATATACACATTATTTTCCGATTGGGTAGAATTTCAATTTTTGGTTTATAAGAGTTATTTACATAGAAAAGTTATGTACGGAACCGTTGCAATCATTTCTGATGTACAGGTTGGTTAAGGACAGAAATGTCGCCCTCTTCTTGCGTGTGGCGAGGGGCAGAATTTGCTTAACTCAATGTAACTCATACTATATAAACGGTTGATTTCAACTTTTGTTTTCTATTTTGCATCCTGAAAAGGATGCCTTCAAGTACCTGAAAACTTCAAACTTCCATTTCTAAATGAGAAAATATGCCGAACTAGTGGTCATGATTCCATGTTATTTGACTTTTTTCAAACACAAAATGGTCACTTTGGAGAAAACCGCTGTGTAAAATATTTGAAAATCTTCAAAGTATCAATGACTTACAACTATACCTTAAAATAAGTTAACACATTATACCATAAATAAAAAACTGAATTGATAGAGTTCAGGAGAATGAACCGTAGGTAAATATTGGAAGTTGCCGGCGATGGAAGACTTTTTACTGGTGGTATTTCGGAGACATGGTAATGGGATGTGCTCTACATATGAGAAAGTATCGTTATGCCACGGTATAGTGAGGTGTATAGTATTTTGTAAACCAGAATAAAAGAAAAATTGGCATGGGTTAAACCATTGAAGTGCCTGGTATAACTCCATGTCATTTTTATAAATTTCTATTTAAATTTTCATTCAATGTCATATTGAAATCCAATTGAATCCATGAAGTCAATCCATGATGTCAATACCCATGACAAATCTCATATTCAATTACGCTCTTCTCCTTTGAATTTCATATATACAACTTCCAATTCATTTTCCAAATTTGGATCTCAACATTGGTCTTTATCGATCTCCATTTTAACTATGATAAAAATCGCAGAAATATTTGAGGTCCCATCATGATCCCAATTTATTTGCTTCATTCCATTCCTCCTGCCAATAACTTTTTGTCTCTGTGGAAATCTGTTATATCTTAACTATACCTTCCTCGTTTTCATTGCTATTGTAGAGTATCGACTCATTTATTGATTATTAACCAATGAAGACAAACGGAAATGCGCTTCAAATTCCATTCCTCGCATCAACAGAGTTTTTTGCCCCTCTGATCCAGGAGCACTTCAGTCGAGGATGGGTGGGTTCACTTCGAGCTTGGCAGTATACTATACCTGAGTCATTGTCCGTCCCTGGAGTTGACATTGGCGTAGGTGTACTTCTCATTGGTGTCACGGAAGTATTGGTGACGTTGGTGACGGCAGGTTCCGCGGTAGCGGCTGCGCTAGTGCTAGTTTCCACCGACGCGGTGGTCGTGTAGTCTTCCGTCCCCGCTGTCGTGGCTTCGGCGGGTACCGCTGTGCTCGACTGGGGCCTCCCCGTGGTGGGTTCCGCGGTGGTGGTCGGCCGCCGACATGGTCCGACTGCGAGGTTACGCAGCGAGTCCTCGGAGAGGCTGATCACATTATTGCCATCAGTTACCAAAGAACCTTGAAAACACTTGAACTCTGACCTACGTGAAGGGGGGAAAAAGAGAGAGAGAGGTGGAGCTAGGCAACATTGTTAACTGCGACGCCTGCTCTTAAACCTTTCTCATTCATACCCCAGTCCGTAATTACACTCAAAATGGTGTCCGAAACATAAAACTGGGGCCATTTATAAGATACCCCAATATAATAAATTTCCCTTGACCATTCTGCAGGCAAGATCGGCTGTGTGTGTGATGACATGCAGCTTGAAAAAACAAACAACGCTCACAGGCTGCAGGCAGTATTCTTCCATATATGTGACTTTCACAGAACTTATAACCTATTTACAGTTCCTGAGATATATGTCAAGCAAGTTGTTGTGGTTTTCTTGGTACTTAAAATTGGTCATAAAACTCTCTATCTAGAAGTTTAATGGGAGTTAGCGGTGCAGTCCCATCATGTTGATAATGTTCCGCAGCAATAGTAACTCTTGACAATGTTCCCTATGTTTAATAATGCTTCCAACTTTTAATGTAGCATATTGTGTTTGAAATTAATTAACTATGTGTCAGGTTCCCCAGTGATGGGCAGATATTCATTAGGGCACAACAGCCCTTAGAGCGATGCAGCAAACTTAACCCGACCTGCCCATTCCCAGATCGGGCTAGAAG
>JAODAG010317113.1:0-11994 GCA_027574785.1 Orphnurgus asper | reverse complement strand
CCACTTGCAGGTATATAAGCACAATTAATACAGCTGCAGTTATTCTCTCTCTTCGCGTTGGGTTGTAGAATTAGCTTAAGTTAAAGAGAATATTAAAAGCTATTTTGTTACCCCCAAATTTCAAGCATATTAAAATGAGAAACAAGAATGGCCGCCAACATGCATGGTTACAGAAGCGGAAAACGGAAAAAAAGCAATGCAAAAATCTTTGTTCCGTTTTCAAGATCGAAACACTTAAAAACATCGTTAGAGGCAGGCAAATTAGCTACAGTAGTTACACACGTATGCGCAATTTTAACGTTGTGTATAGACATTTTGTTTTTTAGTCTTGTAAGCATTTTAGAGGCCGGTCATATTTGTATCAACATATACATATTGGACAAACCATGCAGCAAGAATTAAAGCATGCCGTCCTTTAATTCGTCTCGTTTCTTTTTCATCTTCCAATTTCTCCAAGTAGCCTTCTAGGGTCTGCATGGAAGACGCGTTCAATTTTGTCACCCCCGCAGTTATTTATTCATAACGTGCTCTTTAGAAGAAGCTTAAAAAAGAGAGCTGCATGTTTTCATTTACTAGTTTTGTTTTATTTATTTATTTATTATTTTTTTGACTCGATTTTTGTTTATTTCGCAAGTGTTCTCGAAGATTGTTGGAGAGTTACGCTCTCCACAAAGTTCAAACATTTCGCGCCCTTCGGAAACCCGGATCGTCATATCCCGACGTTTCGTAAGCCGCGTCCGGTTACGCATATATCTCCCGTCAGTCACAAAGGACGGCTGTCGGAATTTTCTATTTTCACATTCAGTCGTCTTCCCGGAGAGAGCTATAGGATCGAGCATGATTCTCGAGTGTGTCAATGTCCGACATGGGGGGGGGGTGTACATATAGCTAAAATTGTTGATATGTGTACGCGCTTCATTTATTTTAAAAAAATCCTCGAGTGTTTAAACCGACTGTTTTTGTCGAGTCCTATTTATTCGACGTCGGGCGGTCGATGAAACCTTTCCGTACCGGGTCGTGCCTACGGTATAACGCGTCTTTTTTTCGACGAGGAGTGCCAGATATCAACACGATATAAAGCAGCAAAAGGATGGGTGATAATAGGTTTCAAGGGACAGCTAGGATTTTTTTTGGGGGGGATTGGAGTTACCATTATTTTACAGACATGCCTCATCTTGATAATGATCAAGTTTAACTCTCCATTATTTGTAGTAGTCATACAGGTTTCTGAGAATGTTTACGTTCCAATCTCCTGGGTCACGGTTCCTTCATGATTTTCAATCTAAGCAATTTATTGGCTATCTTGCGATAATACTTTTATTCCCTAAAGAAATTATTCAAAGAATGCCAGAAATACTCCATAAATACAATGTGGCAACAGGAATGGATGGGTAAGGATGGGGAATTTTTATAACCTTATTTCACTGACGTACCTTACCTTGAATGCCGTATTCTTCCCAATATTTGGTAATAATTATACAGGTTTCTAAGAAAGTTGTACCTTCCAGTCTCCAGGACCATTTTGTTTCATGATTTTCAATCTAAGCAATTTATTGGTTAAGTGGTAATATTTCTTTATTCTCTCTAAGAGAAATTGGTGGAGCATCTCAGAGGTATGAAAGTTGGCACCTTAAAGGCACCAATGCAAGATTTGGAAAAAACTGTTTCCCACTCACCTCTGCCCCCTCGACATCTGTCCTTCCTATTGAATGTTATTAAGCTAAAACGTGGAAATTAAGTATTCCTCTGTACAGTTATCTTTTGTACTTCTTCTTCTACCATTAGGTCTCCATGCGGTGCTGCTGTCTGCTGAGAGGGAGGGGGGAGCTGATTTTTACAGGATGAAGAGTTAAGCGTTTCTGTTCATGTTCTGGCCACGAACAATGGGGACTATGTATGCGGTTGGAATTGCGTTTCATCAAACCAATCGGCCGAGTTTCGCAGGTAAACAAAAAATATATAGTATATAACATGCTGTAGAATATTAATGGTCGTGGGATTTAACAGAAAATTCAGAACAGTCGTCGTATATCCATTGCTCAGATCTATAAACAATGTTATGTTGAAATTTGTTTGAAATTCATTAAAACAGACTTATTTTTCCAGAAGGGATGTTTTGCTGCTCTTTTGTCATTCCCGGCCGTGGTTTTTGTAGCGGAAAATCAGGATCGGGTCTAAAGCCTACATGCATACGCTTTGAAACAATTAATGTTCTTACACTGTTCTTTTTGGTTGCTAATAACCCGACACCAATTGTTCACAGTCTTCGTATGGGAGACCTACTAAATCCCACGGCCAAGGTCGAACGAATGCCAGCTGTCTCTCCCCGAGAATACGCAGTACGCCCAAAGACCGAGTGACAGTTTATTTTCTACGAGTTTAATCTTGTTGGTCATGTGGTTCCGCCCAGTGTCATTGAAAACTAATCAAGTTCCACTCAAGGATGGTAACCAAGTGTAAAGGAAGTATAGTACTGTATATATAATAGCCAAGGACGTTTCCAGATTAGTATTTAAGGATTCGCTTCACAGTCTATTAATTGGAACAGTTTGCTATTTTTGTTTCTTACTATGCCATGCATGTGGTCGAAAGGAGCCGTACGTGGGAAGGGAAACGGTTGTTTTGACATCCGTGGCGTACGTAACAGCGTACGGACGTGAGAATATGCGTAAGATATTATGCTGCTTCCAAAGGTACTAATACGGCGGACAATGGATTTTTGTTTCCATGTGCAAAGAGGATATTAATATTCTTCTCCTGCCTTTGACCCAGACCCTCTTTTTTTTATATTAAAAATTATTTAAAAAAATATTAAATTGAAGAGTATTATGGAAAAACCTTGGATTAAGTAAATTATAGCGATTGTGAAATTATAAGCACCGTCATACGTATAAGGTTTATCATTAATTAAGAATAATCTAAACAATGGTAATTCGTCTGCCGATGACGTGTTGCTTGACTTGGTCAGACAAAAAGATTAAAAGTTTCCCTAGCTATGTCATATTTTTCAAAATCGTCTACTGTAGTTGAGTGCAAGATTAATGATAAAAGCAAAGTCCATAGGGTTTGCATGTAATTGATTTATATTAAATTGCACTGATTTTACTAATTCCATTAAACCTTGCATGATTTACAAATTTGCCTTTGGGAGGGGGAATTCCCCTGCCCCGGTTATATGGCAATTTGATTATTATAATCCTTCAAGTATATAGGCCTGCCAAAAGGAATGGCCCTATTATAGACAGTAATTATAGGTCATGGCCCTGTATATGTGGACCAGTCAAATACGTTACTGTATAGCATTCTTATCTGTCTTGCTTCAATGCTAAGTAAAACTTGTATCCTCCATGTTTGATTGCTTTTGTAAATGTTCCATACAACGCTATTGTACTACGATGTACACGCATGCTCTAGTATAGTACTTTGGTACTACAATGGTATACATCCAATTCTCTAGTATAGTACTCTGGTACTACAATGGTATACATACAATTCTCTAGTATAGTACTATATGTCCGGAAACGAATCCGTAACGTTGCACTGCAACGTTGTAGCAATTGCTAATTTGCATGCTGATTACATGTATATAGAGGGGAGTATATATATGGCAACATGCAAGTACAGATCGGATCGCTTTGATAATGCAGTGTTATTCGCTGCAATAATCTAAACGATGCGAGTGTACCAATTAACAATGACAACATTGATTGGGGTGGGGCAAGTCTTTCAAAGATGTTTTGATTTGTTGTTTATTTACCATGACCTTTTGACCCATGTATGTTCCCTTAAGCCTGTATAGCCTCTAGGGCAGTGATATGGAAAATCGATGTGGTACGTGTGGATGTTTGTCGATCTTCTTTATATGGTTCGTCGCCGTATTAACAAAAACAAAATGTATTGGATGGGGGAGTCTTTCAAAGAAGTTTTAATTTGTTGTTTCTTTACACAGTGTCTGCTCCCCTAAAAAACTCTTGTAATAAACCCCTTAAAAAATTTCATTTAAAAGTAATTATTACTCCCCTTGAAAACCTACGTAGCCTTTATTATGTGATGTTCGTGGATGTTTGACTTCTTGATATGGTACTATCGATCGTCAGCGCATTACGATAGACCCACATCTACAGCATGTGTACAAAATTCTCATATTCCAAGCAGTTTAAAGTTGTGAGATTTTTCAGTCCATACCCATGCATATTATCCTCCAAACTTCTTCCTAATTTTGTCTCGTAAATCCTTGCGATTTTGGAAAGCTATACAAACTAAAGTTCATAGCGACGATCAAAGATCGTGCGATATACGTACGCTTTAATAAGTTAATAAGGTATGTTTATCCAATTTATAGAAATCATTTGTTGTGTGATTCCATACCAGTTGTATCACTTACGCTGTCATTGATCATTATACCAACTTCCAACTATACATATTTTGTATAGATCCAAAATTTGAGATTGAGTTAAATAAGCAAGCGATTGTTTTCGATTCTTTCTTTTAAAGTAGTAGTTATAATTCTGTGTTCAGTAAGTACCTGTTCATTAATTAGCTTTTGTAAAGCAAACATATATGTAATAAAGATGTATTAAAGCCCGGCATGTAAATGTTATGCACAAGTAAATAGATGTATTAAAGCACATGTAAGTATATGTATTACATGTAGATATATGTATTAATTAGCACCTGTAATTAAATGTATTAAAGCCTGGCATGTAAATATGTATATATTATATACACAAGTAAATAGATGTATAAAGCACATGTAGATATATGGTTAAATCACATGTAGATGTATGGAATAAAGCACACGTAAGTAATTAAAGCACATGTTCATATATGTATTAATTAGCACCTGTAAATAGATGTATTAATGCCCGGCATTTAAATATGTATATAGTATATACACAAGTAAATAGATGTATTAAAGCACATGTAAGTATATGTATTAAAGCACATGTACATATATGTATTAATTAGCACCTGTAAATAGATGTTTTATTGCCCGGCATGTAAATATGTATATATATTATATACACAAGTAAATAGATGTATTAAAGCACATGTAAGTATATGTATTAAAGCACATGTAGATATATGTATTAATTAGCACCTGTATATATATATTATACATATGTAAATAGATGTATTAAAAGCTTGTGTAAATAGATGTATTGAAGTACATATAAACTATCTGTATAATTCTAATGAGGAAATAACAGATATGGAATGGAAGAGTAAGAAAAAAAAACAGGATTATGGAATTATCTAACTTAACTTATTTGTAAGCTTAACTTATTTTTAAGTACAGCTGCAATAAATATGTTTCTTAATTTTTTTTCAGTCGAAAACAATTCTGTACTGGCTGCAAAGCAGATCTGACGATGATCCACTCGGGGTTCGTTATTCCCCGAGAAGATCACCTCAAATTAATTCTCCGTTCAAGTTACGGTCGTTTGCACTTCGCAAGTTCAGGTCGTACAAAGTCCTCCACGATTATTCACCAATGGTGTCATTATTTGAACATTAATTCCTGCATTTTTTTTCTTTCATGGCCATGTCCTGCATTTTTTTCTTTGTCGTTGGAATTATGTGGTCGTATAACTAACTAGCTTGCATGGGCTGTTTTAAAGTTTCAACACAAAGCTTCATTATATCAAGATCAAATTTCTTGTCTGTTAATAATTAAGTTTTCATACTTTAACTTGCATGGATGCTACATCGTAATGATTCTATCCATGAATTTTGGTTGAATCTTTGGCTGAATAATAATAATATGATTGACGACAGAGAATAGGGGAAAATACAGATGTTGTTCCGTCTTGATAAGAACATTTTAACCAGTCATCTGAAAACTACATTAAAAATTTTGACACAGACAGTTCATCACAGAAATATGTATTATAGTGAGTGCATCCTGATATGCTTAATTATTTAATAATAAATCCACTTGCCTTAGACAGGTTTTTATTACAATTTATGTAAATCAATCATTGTGCTGATCACCTGAGTTGACTTGCTGTTAGAGAGTTCCATTGGTCATCGGGGAGCTGACGAATATTTGAGATTCGTCCTCTGCATCAGGAGCGAATATGCGCCGCATCAGTCATGAAGTAGACCGACTGTGGACTCGACCTCGGCTATGGCATATTTTTTTTATGGTATAATAATGACCAGACACGAGAGGGCCTCTGTTGCCTGAATTGGACCACCAGTGTGACGTCATCACAGAAGGTTGAAGTCGAGGTCCGCTGGCTAATTCTGCGACGACTCACGTGCGGTCTCCATTTCGGCCATATAGTGACCTGATCATTTGGTCATTATATTCCATTCACAGGGCAGCTTCCATTTGTACTATTGGGAAAAAGGCAACAACTACGTTGGTTAGATCATGTATTCTCCAAACTGCTTACTAATGATGTCGCAGAGTTTAATAGTAAACACCGACTGAGTGAAAACCAGACTTAGCAATTGTGATTTAGCAATGCTACGGACCTAGTAGTAGTTATAGGACCTAACTGTCTCAATGGCAGAACTATAGCCTAGTCTTGGTTTACGTAAATATTCGCAGGTGCGCTGATTGTGCATAGATATTGAACGTACTACGATCTTGCAATTTAGACGACGAATATTGCTAAAAGACGCATGCTTTCTGTTGGGATACGGCTGCTATGACGAAAATGCATCGTGGGGAACATTTTTTTGTAAACGATTCAAGCTATAGCGAGTCGGTTCACGGTGTTAGGTCGTTGGTGTGTGTGTGTTACATATACGTACGTAGCTAATGTGTTCAGCTGTACAATTGTATCGGTAACACAAAATGGTGTTACCATGGGAATGACATCATTTGTCTGAAGAGGTACTATCATATTCTGCTGACAATTTATAATTACACAATTCTCCTAAACTGGCTTCTGAATATATGGCTCGAGCCAAGCCGTGGTCCTCGATCATTAATTGCATTTTGACCAATCAGATTACGGCATTGTGAATAAGAGTTTATGATTGGTGGAGTAATCAGTTATCACTTGAAAGCTTTTTTTTTGGTGCAGTTTCGATAAGCAAGTGCTAATTGGACCAATTAAACAAAGAAACAAGTTAAACTTCTGAAATTCTTTCTTGTAGGAATTGTAATTGTAGTCTTTGTTAACTATATAACTGTTTCTCTCTTGTTTAAGTTTTTGATATGTAGTGGAAACAGACTTGATTAATCACGACCTATTTTAACTGGTTCGTATATCGCCAGCGCTATGTACTACTGTAAGCGATTGTCTTCTGTGATATATAGCTCCAGTGTTCATATCAACAGTCTGGAGGACTGTTTAATAAAATAACACCTCATTCTTTCTACCTGATGATAGCCCTGTTAGGAGTGATTGTCTTCTGTGGTATAACTCCACATTTATAGTGTTCATGTCAACAGTGGAGGACTGTTTAATAAATAACACCTCATTTGATGATAGCACTGTCATTTTTATTTATTTAATTTTATTTAAATTTGGCAGAAATCTTGAGATCCCCATTTCCCCCTCCACCCATATTTCAGCTCGCTGCAGAATATACTCACTTGCCTTACATGTTGGAAATAAGTCTAGATATGGGTCATTCTTTGAGTCCAGATAAGATTATGGGTCGTTTTATTGGACTTTCAAAGTTTTGAAGTCATGCACATGTAAATAAGTTGCTCTTTTCAGAATTACAAAAAAAAAGTTTTTCTAACTTTTTTTGTTGTTGCAGAAGTTAGAGAAGATCGATTGATGGGGAAGATTGGTGCAAATGTACTTTGATCAGAAGCACATTATAAACAGCCAAGAAATCCAAGCGAAAACTAGAAATTTATTTTCCTTTCGTGCTTTTTCCCAGATATTGACACCACCGTCTTATGGAGACCACTAATGGCTTCTGCATCTGGCCCTGCAGACGCCAAAAGCAATTACTTTGAATGCCGAGAAGAAAAGAAAGTACCAAGAAGGTCAAAGGTGATTCATTTTTGTTTTTTATGGTTGCCTCTGTGATCTGTCAACCCACCCTTGGGGGAGATTTTTGTCATCGTCGCATGGCTAAAAAGTCGGTTTCGAAAAGTTTGTCCCTATTCGACTCATCTGTCAGCAGAGTTTCCATTTGCGGGCATTTCTAACAAATTGTAAAACACCTAATTGAAATAACAATCGTGCAACCATTTCTCCCCCCCCCCATCCTAATGTCATTCCTTTCATGCTGCATGGCGGTCATTGTAAGCATTTCGTCAGTCAAATGAAAAGCACGACCATTACTCTAACGGGAATTACAGCTGTTGCATTCGAAGAAGAGTGTATCTGGAGGTCAGAGGTTACATTGATCCCAGCACGTGATGACAGTCGATGAAAGGGCGAAGTGACGGGGGAAGGTATCTATTAGAGATGGCTACGACCCCAAAGTCACGCTTTTTTTGCGCGTGTTTCGGAGCCCCGGGACGATGGTTGCCAACGGACCCGCGGATCATAAAAAGCCGCAACCCGTGTTTTTTAAAAAAAATTATAATTACCTTGAAAACTGCATTTTCTCCTGGTTCTCCATCCACTTTGCTTCGAGAGAGCGTAGCGACGTTGAACCAAATGTACAGTTGAATAAATGTTCCACGATATACATCGCAGGGAGGCATGGAGTAATGTACTATCATAGCCAGAAATATGCCAGAAAATGCTAAAGCCAGCCCTAAGATGATTAAGCCAGCCCTAACGGACGGATTTTGTATGACATGATATCATCATATATATCGTATCGCATGATGGGTATGTGACATCATGCATGGACTTACTACGTGCAATATGTACGCATACATGAATATCATTCTAACCTATCAGCATGTAAATATGTCGCCCTGTTTGAATGCACATCGGCATATGTACTTCAGCTCGCAAACTACAGCGATGAAATTTTGACGAGAAAGCTGAATGAGCATCATCCGGTTCCTCGATCTCCCAAATCGCCAACTCTGCGGCCCACAGCTCTGTTTGGGCCGTACCACCAGGGCTAATTGCGTCACTTCTCTATCAAAGTCACATCATCTTGAAAGTCATCCCAAGTTTTTTTTCCCACCGAGCTAATTGACAGGATAATTTTGTTACGTATTTAAAGTGTCGACATTTTCCGTCAAAAAGCAAAACAACACAATTACAACCCGACGACATCATACCTATGGTACTGCACGGTACTGCAACGGGACGGTATATGGCTTCCAAAGTACAGAGCACCACCGGCCGAGGTTGGGTTAAAAGTACAGCCACCCCCTTCTCCCGCACAAAGTACGACCGGAGTTCATGCAACGCGCCGGTATTATTCGCTTGTAACTTAACACTGGGGACTAATTCATCGAAACGACAAGAATTACAATTATCATAAACACGTCCCACAAAGCGCCCCTTTTATATCCACTCTAAGCTTAAAAAACTTCTTTGATGCCATTGTCCTGTAACACAACTGTTTTCGCTCCTGGTGTTCTGCTTTGCATTGAGTTTTGTAGAAAATAAAAGAGAAAAAAAACCAGTTTCTGTCACAATGGGGTCCTTTTTCGTCTCCTGCATTCTTCACTTTTCTTTTGTGTGTGTTTGGGGGGAGGAATTAACAGTTGTTTGTGCATTCCACAGTCGCACAATAGGCGATTACAATGCGATACCCTCGGAGAATCTCATTCAGTCTATTGTCAACGAAAGAGCGGGGAATAACAACTGATGTATTTAGCGCAACGTATTATTCTATTATGCGTCCCCACCCCCCCCTCCCATGCAAGATGGCATTGAAAAGAAAACAGGGGTGGAGGGGGAGCTAGCTAGGGTGTAGTTTGCGGCCGGGTTTGTTTTGTTTTTTCTTCGGCCATTTGCAGATGCCACCAGGATTCGCTCGTTTCTCGATCGTTTTTTTTTTTTCCGTGAATGGGGCCATCAAAGCGCTCGACGACGGAAAGATTGTTTGTGCTCGTTCGTTTATGGGTGAAGAGTCCATTGTACTAATCTCCCCGCCCCCCCCTCCCTTCAGAACTGGAAAGTCCATAAAGTCATTCAGAGTCACCAAGTTTTTGGTATAATGCACACGCTCTGTACAAGCCGTACACGATATAGCGTGGAGACAGGTTCTTGTGAATTGGACGTCGTTCAAAAGTGGTTTTAACTTAAAGGAAATGCAACATCAACATTATGTGCAACAGGTTTGGCAATGGAATTGTATCGCAGCGGGGCGTAGTGTGCACATGCAGCGGGGCGTAGTGTGTGCACATGCAGCGGGGCGTAGTGTGTTGCACATGCAGCTGGGCGTAGTGTGTTGCACATGCAGCGGGGCGTAGTGTGTTGCACATGCAGCGGGGCGTAGTGTGTTGCACATGGAAAAGTAGTCCTGATTATTATTAATATTATTATAAATTAATCCTAAAAGTAACCGTCCATTTGTTGAGGAAGTTTTTATATGTATAGCAGGTTTCATGCAGGTCTTTATCGAAGACTGGTGGTGATCACAAACCTAGTTTACTGTTTTGCCTCGAGTTTTGAGTAAGTTTATGCTCTTAGGATTTTTTCTTTAGTCTTTTCTCCTTATTTTACAACTCGACATGAACGCGACCGAGAGATGCTGACTATTTCGTAAAACTGTAAAGATCTTGAGTTTTATTTGAGTACAGTGTTAATTAAATGAATTGGTTATGTGGTTTAACTGTCTCCTTTAAGAATGTGGTCTAATTAGCCATACTTCTAACATATGTATGTATGTATTATAACATCAGTCTTGCAGTTCCTTCTATAAAGAAAAGTAATATAATTTCAGTGTTAACGACATCTAATCAAACCGAAAATATCGTCGATCGCGAGCGTTTTAAGAACATGCATGTACCCCGAGTAAAATTTGAAAGATATGACCAGTTTTTGTTGTTATACCCTGACGGAATTGTACACCCTTCAATCTAACGCCGGAGAAGTATAAGCACAGACGCGGTTGCCGTTTTTCACCGGGCCGTTTTTTTTTACGTTGATATAGGACAAACTTTCCAGCTGCCAATTGATTTGTATGTAATCATGATAATGGAGCTTTGTACTCAAGGCAATCGACTTGTGACAATTGGAAATTAAAAAACCAGCGGCAATCTTCCGTTATCAAATTTGCCGAATCCCTTTAAAAAAAGAGGACTTTTCGGTGGGGGCTCCTTTTTCTGTCAGAAGATTTTGAAATTGTATTAAAAAAAAAAAAAAAAATCCCTCCTCCTGAGCTGATTAAAAACGTAAATGCCTTGAGCCCAGTTTTGCGGATGCCAAAGAGTATTATAGCTTGTTTTTTTATTCAAGAGGGAGAGGAAAAAGAAGAAAAGGTGATAATACTTTATTCTGTCATATTTTGTTTTCATTTATCAGAAGCAAACTGGAGAGAGGGGGTGTTTGTTTCTCGATGGTTTTTCGGAAGGTTTCGCTCCGGAGAGAAAATGACATCATAAGTCAAAAGACCGTTAAATAGCTAGTGATGATATTTCCGAGTTACCCGGGGGGGGGGGGGTCGAATTAAACGAAACAGGGTCGAGAGAATGGTTAAAAGTTTGTCGAGATGGTTATGGCTGCGAGCTGTTGTAGTATGCGTCTTGCTTTTCTGAGGCTGTTTTTGGAGCGAGGCGACACATTGGCTGCTAGCTCGGGTTTGGGAGGTGGTAGAGTAAATGCGCTGTACGGAATTAAATTTGATGCGGGTGGTGAACTTCGGAGAGCTTGTTAAGACGTACGTTTCACGGGCTGGGGGAAAAAACTGGTCGGATTGGGATGGGTTGAAAACGAGTCTGAAAGAGGATGTCGATTGGGAGCGTATACGGGTAACGTGTGGAGGCAGCAGAAAGGGGGGAGGGTTGGAATGAAGGGTGATTTTATAATTAAACCATGGTTGCAGGAGACAGGAAGGACTGTAGGGTGAAGGGTGATTTTATAATGGAGACTGATTCGTGATCGGCCGTCCACATTTCAAATCTGCCACCGGTTCATGTTCCACGTCAATGTGCTCGTT
>JAODAG010317092.1:0-11996 GCA_027574785.1 Orphnurgus asper | reverse complement strand
CCCCCCCCCCCCCCCCCCCCCCCCCCCCCCCCCCCCCCCCCCCCCCCCCCCCCCCCCCCCCCCCCCCCCCCCCCGCACCTGCCCCTGAGATTTCCAGCAAATGTATTCCTCGGTTACTTTCAATCCTGCCCCCACTCCCCCATTGGAAATTTGTCCAGGCTACAGCCATGGATCCACCAGAAATTTTAAATCGCCGAGGACTTGGATGCGCCCCCTTTTCAAATCCTGTCCTACTGCAATGCACCCAATCCTGATTGCAGAGGTTTGCCTTCAGGTTCCTTGTGTTTTCTCTGAACAAGCTCTTTTGGTATTTATTCCTCCCCTCTTCCCTACCCCCCAAATCGAAATAATACAAACACATTAATGTACGGAAGTTATTTCCTACCAAAATATGTTGTCAAACTTTTTGGTCGTTTGTCAATCTGGCCGAAACGGGTGGGAAATATTTGCCAAAAGCATGAAATCAAATCAAAGACTGACTGTTAGTTAGGTTAGGCTCTTTTCTTTCATAAATGGTCAATCAATTACATAATACAACCATAACAATGACAAATCATATCCAATGGCATAGCCTATACATGGGGTGGATGGTTATAGAAGGCCATTCCCCCAATAACAACAAAATCCAGATAACAAATTGGCTCAGTGGTAACAGCAATTAAGGCAACATACAAATATCTTATTACGTATCTGTTACGTAACGTCCATTTAACAAGTGTCCACATTTTAGAGTCCATCAACCATCATTAAACTGGCAGTATTAAATGTCAACTCAAATGGACAGTTAAAACTAGATAATAGATCCTTAACTATATCTTTGAAGTATACATCAGAATAGCACGGTCCACTTGACAAGACAGGATGTGCATTCTATTACTACTACAAGTATACTGAAGGTGATAATTCGACGTATGACTGCCATTTTCTTTGAAGTCCTCCCCCTGGTGCGACGACATGCAACTAGTGGTAATTAATGGAGTTGAAGGTCGTCATGGTAACGCATAAGAGAATTGAAGAATTATCTCATTGGCCGATCTCAAAAGAAGACAATTTTGAGAGACTCGGTCTATCTTACCGAAAGGAGTCCTCCGTCTCATTTTTTTCGTTTACAATTAAACTTTTCTGAAATCGGATCATGTAGCAATTAGTTAATTAATATCTATACTTTTTATATCAATATATACCTGACCATGTTTGTGCATTTTCTACCGTATTTAGGCCACCACTAGTAAACGTTTGTGTTGAAACACACACACGTCACTGATTGTTTACCAGCTGCTGAACTTGTTCAGACATTACTATACTATATAATTTTCTTTACCCACAAACTTTGATTACCCATGTACTGTACTTTACTATACTTATAGTTTACTTTACTGTTATTTATTTCACCCTTGATATTTACTTTACTTCTAATAGTCATGTGACTGTCTTGTAATATGCGTCATTGGCAGCTTTCCACACAAAGTACACACGATAGAGTCAAAAACATTTGCTTTAAAAAATAATGCCCTATATACACAGAATACAACAGTATTTAAATCAAGATATTGAAGTCATTATTGTTTGAATGCCACAGCCTTGGGTTTTGTGTCCAGGTTCCCCTCTTGGCTTACTTATTTTCTTGAAAAAATATATTTCAATATAAAATATTAAATATAGGATTGTAGTATTTGTATTTCTCTGACTGACCTGACTAACATTATGTCGTATATATACAAGAGAGAGCTGAGTTCAGTACACAATATGGTAACTTACGGGAGTTGACTGGGCATACACTAGGTAGAGCACAAGCATATCGTATGAGATGTTATAGTAAAGTGCAGTACAATGAACCACAACTTCACATTCAACTCCTCCTGACATTTTCATTTTGGGAATTCTTTCCTCTGAAAGATGGTAGCTGTTAATTCTTTCAACCTCTGCTAAATCAATCCATAAAACAAAATAAAGCCAGAATCACTGGGGAGTTGTAGGATACACCCTGCCTGTCATAAAAAAGCCCCCACTCTTCAGATGAACCTTCACCACATCTACCGTCTTGACAATTACAAAATTAGTCACCGATGCTGCTTTGGCTGTGGCTCTTGTTTGCTTTATCAATTAGTGGAGCAGGCCGTCAAGGATTATCTAACTCGTTTCGCCCTTGACCTTGCGATCCCGAAATGTTGCACCTAGTAGTAGAACATCCTACGAAGATGCTAATACGTCATGCCAACTACATCGGCAGTTTCTCTCATCAGTCTGCAGCTTTCAGATCCCATATCCCATGAAATTATTGGGCTCTGAAAAGAAAACAAACCTTTAAAAACCACTCGCAAGAACTGAAGCAAGCGAACAACTCTAACGGAGGTATGTACGCAACAGACAGGAGGAATGTTGTGTCGAGCTAGTCTGTTTGGTGCATCGACGTAAACGATGCAGCCTGGATCACGGCCAAGTTTGGTTATCACTCGACGACGTTAGACGCTTGCCAGGATTATTTTGGTGGCGAAGGCAACGGCGACCGCTGCGATGGCAGTCACCATTGACGAGTAATTCAGTTGAAACCCGTACAGCTGAGAGGGAGAAGGAAAGAACAAACAAAGATGATAAATCATTTATAAACTAGATGATATCTGATTATAACTAGTACTATAACTATTATCGCCTCGAGTTAGGCAGGATGTTTTAACTCCAGGAATGTACACCACATCTGTCCAACCTTAAGTCATGAAACTGTTATAACAGTTAATGGAGCTGTAAACACGATTACTTACACAGAGCTATCAATATGTCAAAGAAATGATTGTATATAGTAAACTGCAGCACAAGAGACAACAAAAATACTGGATTCACTGACCAGTGAGTCGCCTTGTCAAAGACTTTATATATAATATATATAATATTCCCTTGTCAATTCCTTTTTAGCACCGTCTTATTGCAGAAAAGAGGCAGCATACCTCTAATGCTGGTAAGAGGTAGCATACCTCTATTGCTGATAAGAGGTAGCAGACATCTATCGCTGATAAGACGTAACAGAACTCTATAATGCTGATAAGAAGAAGCAGAGTCTTAATCCTGGAGTTTATTCAACAAAACAGATCCTAACGCCATCTGGGTTTGTTAAAAAAGAAAATGACCCTTGAAATATATGCCTATATTCCCGCCGTTTCTCTGCTTTAAACAAAATGGAGACTGCACTCACTGTAAACGACAGGGGTTGCTTCACCAGCAGGTTGATGAGGTGCAACCTCTCCACTGTCGGGCAGACGCTCTGCGAGAACAATAAAAACAAAAACAAGCGGGCGTTCAACTCTACGATGCGGTGTCACGAGAATTGAAGCTTGTCGACCGTGAAAACTCCCTCTCTCCCTCAAAAGACAAACTGAAGTGGGCTGTATGAATCAGGTGACTACTGCACCCTTGCAACTTGCTTGTCAACGTCCACCATGCTTCACCTCTACTTGAACCCCCCCCAGTCCCCACCGTCCCCTCGTTCAGGCGATGCCTCTGGGTGCCTACGAAACGCACGTCGTCCACTTCCCCCACAACGGCCGGCAGCCCGTAATCCCTTTGGGAGCCGGGCCCCTTCGGCGCACAGGACATGCGGACACACTTGTAAAGCGCCGTAGCATCAAATATAAGTCGTACCTTTTGCGAGAAAAAAAATCTCTGCCGTAGTAGCCGTAAGCCAGCCTATGCGCTTGTCAGAGTGGTCGCGACCTCTAGTTGGTGGCTCTTGTGCGATCCCGTTACACGTGTGAGGAACACCGAGCTGGTTGTGGATACACAAACTTTGATCGCAATAAGTTGTATTTCCAGATCTACTCGGGCTCATAAGGTTTATTTTAATATTATTATTAATTTGTTTTGGTTGGGGATTCACACGTATTAGATCACTATTAGTCTAACATCACATCCAGTGGTAGACTGTAGTCGTATCATATTAACAGTACACAGACCAGCTTTGTTTTTGTAACGCACGGTACGTGTGTAGTTCGTGTATTATCTGTGTACTACTGGTACCTTTTAAAGTGGCTGCCGGTATCGACCTCCACACCATGCATAGGCTGTGTGATGTGTACCGGCTGCAGTATTCATCTTTGACCCTGGTGACCCTGTGCGATGGCCTTGCATGGTGACATTCAAAGATGGGAAAGCACCAAGACAAAACTGGCTGTCACTCGAAATCAAGCGATTGGTCTGTTCTGACTAGGGGTTACTCAGATACCCGAAATAATCAAACGCGTAATATATTTCTAATTTCCAAAATGAGGAAATGAATTTTCTAAAAGCTAAACGATATACTTTTTGTTGCTTTAAACAGTCACGGCTCTATCCAACAACTTGCGAGTCTTACACCGAGTTTGGTGGAGATATTCAGGTTGGTCACGTCTTACGCATAAATGCCCTAACATTCACATTACCACCGGTATCTTGCTCCGAATGGCACCCGATGCCGTGAACAATAGAGAAGAACAATCGAGGAGTCAAGTCAGCCTATTACGTGGTTAACGAAGCGATCACTTGAGCGGTGCAATTTCATAGCTTCTGCTCATGAATAATGATAGTTACGTCCGAATGATTATGTATAATGCCAAGAGGAAACAGCCACGACACCCAAACACAAAATAAATCCCTACAAGCTCCCTACAAGTTCAAGGCTACCATCTTAGATGTTGACACTGGCCTCGCCCCGAAAATGACAAAATTTTGCAAGTTTTCTCTGAAGATAGAATGAGGTCGCAATCGCCCGCCCGCTACTGATATTACTCACCCTTGCGACCCTTTGTCCCTCGCTGTTGACCTCCGTGACCCCGGAGCAGACGAGAGGCAGCAGGATGAGGGGCATGCAGAACTTGAACATGTCGGTGATGGACGCCTCGTGGCTGATCCAATAGAGGAGGTAGACCAGACTCCACGAGAGCATGATGATGATCCAGCAAGCCAGCCAACGCTGGAGAGCCAGGGATGTGGTCATCAGGCGGCACTGGGGGGGGGGGAATATGAATTACAGTTATCAGGTGATATTACATTGAATATTCATAGATGGAAATAAGAACTTCATACGTGGAGTTTTAAAATGGATCCAGCAGACTATCCAATGCAGGAGAGCCAGGGAAGTAGACCATGGCACTGAGGGGAAATTAATATTCATAGATGGAAATTGGTGGGCATTAAAATTAAAATGGATCCAGCAGACCATCCAATGCTGGGGTGTCAGGTGGTATACATTGAATATTCATAGATGGAAATTCTGCTGCATAAATGGGAATGATCCAGCAGGCCATTCAACGCTGGAGAGCCAGGGATGTGATCATCAGGCAGCACTGAGGGGAAATTAATATTCATAGATGGAAATTGGTGGGCATTAAAATGGATCCAGCAGACCATCCAATGCTGGGATGTCAGGTGGTATACATTGAATATTCATAGATGGAAATTCTGCTGCATAAATAGAATGATACAGCAGGCCATTCAATGCTGGAGAGCCAGGGATGTGATCATCAGGCAGCACTGAGGGGGAATATGAATATTCATAGATGGAAATTGGTGGGCATTAAAATGGATCCAGCAGACCATCCAATGCTGGGGTGCCAGGGAAGTAGTTATCAGGTGGAATACATTGAATATTCATAGATGGAAATTACTACTGCATGAGTGGGCATTAGAATGATCCAGCAGACTATCCAATGCAGGAAAGCCAGGGACGTATAGTCATTAGGCAGCACTGAGGGGAAATATGAATATTCAATTCAGAGTCTTTATATTGTTTAATAGTACATTGACAAAGGGATAGATTTGAAAATAATCCGGCGACTTTGTCATCCAACGCTGAATAAAAAATGGGAGTGGTTCTGCACAGGGGGCAGTTAATGAATACTCATAGCAAATGCTTGATCTGTGCAAGTAAGGAAATACATCCACAGGAGAATTTTGTTTGTCCTGACCAGGTCAGTTGCTAATTATCTCTAATTCTCTGCAGCTTTCATCCCTGTAACATCAAGCTAGTATAAACACCTGGAGTTTCCAGTATCTCTGTAATATTTCTTTATTGGTCAGCATCCTGCTGGAAGGCATGGCTGAGTACGACGAGGTCAACCCTGTAGCGGTGGAGAGGTTCGGCCAATCTCCTCCTCCAGACTAAAGAGAGAGAGAGATGCAGGAATTAGAATCATGAAACCATCCATCCAACACGGTCTATCAAAACCACACATTCTCAAGAAATTAAATGGGGGGACATACGACATCATATTTGCTTATGCATCTAACAACCAGACTCACGCACCAGAGAGTACTGAGCATCTAACAACGGCGTGCAGACTCTCATGCACCAGAGAGGTCAAAGGTTGAACCATCTTAATTTAGCTTCTCATACTGACAACTTCGTTATCTACTGCAAGCATTTAAGATTGTTCAAGGTTTACTACAATTTAGCTACATATTTTAATGAATTTTAATACATTTTTTAATGAATTTTAATACCTTTTTTAATGAATTTTAATACATTTTTTAATGAATTTTAATACGTTGTTTAATGAATTTTAATACGTTGTTTAATGAATTTTAAAACATTTTTCAGCCCATGGGGCACTTGAGGACACAGTTTCAAGCTTCAGAAGGAGTGATGTAGGTTAGACGTTAGCAAGAACTCCTCACAGAGAGTTGGTTATAGATGAGTAATAGAACAGTCTGCCTGATTCGGACGTAGTGTCTAGAATTGTCTTTTTCATGTGTAGGTAGTAGACTTTTAGGTTCTGTTGGATTCTTGTGGTTTAATTGGGTCCTTGGCTATTGGGGTCATTTTATGAGGTAATTTGTCCTTCCTGACCCTTTTCTTACTAAACTAAAGTGATCAAATTACTTTGAATAGTATTGCATGTTTGCCATAAACCCTGCAGAGCAAAGCATGCAAAACATATAAAGTATGATCAATAGACATTTCTTAAAGCAACTCACTGAGTTTGAAGTAAAGAAATAAAAGAGTAAATTGTTTCATTCCTAGTAAATGTGGTTTAACGTTGTTTCATTACTTATGGTTATGTTAAATGGTTTCATTCCTTGTGGTGTGTTTCAAATGGTGGTGGTTTCTTGTGGTGTGTTCCATTCCTAGCGGTGTATACAATGGTTTCAATCCTTAGTGGAATGTTTAAATGGTTTCATAAACTGTAGTTAAATTGTTAGTTAAATGTAGTTAATTGCCATATTGGGGATTAGCTGGGTACACCCATACCCGGTCCCCCCCCCACCCTTGCCTGACAATGATTTGATCCGTTGACATGGTTACGGTGACGACTCCTGCCAGTAGAGACAACGTTGTGCCTGTAATCAGAGTGACTACCGATGAGATTCACCAAACGAACAAATGAATCATCCACGTAGGGGAACGACCTTCACCGATACCTGTTCGATGGTTCGAAACAACATTTGCCACCACAAACCTGGTTCTACGGTCCATCATCTGGTACGAGCTTCAAACAGAATGAGGTTTCTTTTTAAGGACTGCAGGTAAGGTAAGAAAGGCAACTGTTGCAGACACCAAGTGTGAACATCCCTTAGTGTCAATACTCACGACCGCCCTCTTTCTTCCTCCAGCTGCGGATGCTCCGTCCGGCTGCGGATCATCGTCGCCGTCGATGTCCTGGATGGTGAACCGAGGAGGAAACTGGCAGACTTTCTCGGGGTGCAGCTGGCAGACTGACCTGGCTCGTCGATGGTACTCTGCGTTCTCCCACTCGTCTATAAAAATAGCGTGCATGTGAATATATGTGTGATGCCGGCTGTCGTGAGCTTTGCTCTTACCTGTAGTGAGGTTTGCTCGTGCGGTCTCTATAGTGAATTTTATTTGTCGTGATTTTTGCTCATGAGTTTTAAGTGAGCTTTGAGCTGGCAGGCGGACTCGGCTCGTGTCGATGGTACTCTGCGTTCTCCCACTCGTCTATAAAAAATAGGGTGCATGTGAACATATGTGATGCCTACTGTCGTGAGATTTGCTCTCAGCTGTAGTGCGGTTTGCTCTTAGTTTCGTTCTTACGTGTAGTGGTACGACCTGACCATCGGTTACTGTAGTCTTCAAATTTAGGGGAGAAAAACTGCAACACGATTCGTTATGATCATCGGTGGCATGCATGCCGATACCGCCATGCTCACCATCTAAGACACCTCCAACGATCCGTGTCAGTTCGCCCTGCGACCGCGTCCGCGGGACACCGGCCCTCCTGGGGCCGACGCCCGCCAGGAGAGGGCTGGCCTCCGTGACCGACGTCGCACTCCCGTATAGGGACTCGGAGACCGACCTTGGCCGGTCGGCAGCCCGCCCCGCCGCTTCCCTCTCCCCGAGGAGGCTGACCATCGCATCTTCGTCCAATTCCAACAGGAACGTCCGGATACCTGGCGGACGAAAGGCAACGCAAGGAACCAGGTCGCCATGTCTGTCTGTATTATCTGAGGGAACATAGCCGGGGCACCACATCGAAGCATGGCTAACCCACTAATGACATATATGTCATATATGTTACATTATCGTACAAGGGTCCTGTACCCCCTGCTACTCTCCTTCCAAACGTTTCAGTTTCAGAAACAACATTTAACTGAAATATTAATAATGGTGGTTCCTCCAATGAAGCCAAATTCATCACAAGCCAGGGGTGGGAGTAAACAGTGGGGATCCTGCTATGTTCAGTCCATTTTGCGAATAAAATATCGCTCGTTGCTAGCCACCCTCCACCCAACACTGCCTCCCCTCCCCCCCGCAGTTCTTGTGTTCCACTGTTTTCGCATAGAAGTATATAATTTCTAACCAACCTGTAGGGGGGGGGGAACTATCGATAAAACGTGCCCACAGGATAGCAAACGCGATCGCCGCCGCACGCATGCACTTACCGATTGTGTGAGTCCGACAGGCAGAGAAACATATGAGGGCGATGAGAAAATTCCACAGGAAGGCCAAGGCGGCGAAGACGGTTTGCGCGACGAAACGGAAATGGCAGAGCACCGGCGGCAGTTTGACTCTGTGGCAGTAGCTGCCGCGGAAGATGTATTCGTCGGAAACTTCGAAGAGGACGAGGAAGCCGAGGCCGAGTGCGCACAGGAGGATGGGCGCGCTGACCTTCAAGACGGTCCTGGAGTGGAGTCGGAGGCTCTGGACGAAGACGCGATTCGAGAAGAGCTTCCGGGCCAGCTTGTTCCCGTACAGGCCGATGAAGAAGAACGCAAACGCCATGATGACCGTTATGAAGTAGCTGAGGGCGTCGAAGTTGGTCTTGCTGTTGATGACGTCGAAGTAGTAGAAGACCGCCGTCGAGCAGAGGTAGACCAGCCCGGACGCGACCGTCACCAGAAGCAGGAGGTATCCCAACACGGGCCACTCGGCGGGCTTGGTCTTGACGCCTACGAGTTTGGCGAGGATGTACCAGAGCCACGGGGGCAGTGGTCTCGACTGGTGGATCGTCCCTTTGTGCATCTCGTGCTGCGGCAGTAAGTTCAGCAGGTCGTGCTGCTGCTGCTGCTGCTCGCTGGGAATCGACGACATCATGAATATGAACTTAAGTCATGTGTACAGTAAGTCTGCTAACAGCTCACGGATGGACGACGTCAAGGATTCTTAAGACAGCTGGTCATTGTACAGTAGTAGCTATGAATGATGCAGCAGAGAGGGAGAAGAGAACAAATGGAACAAATTCAATGAAGTGTTTACATCTGTTTATATTTTAGTTTAGTAAGCAAATTAGGGTTAGGATCAGGACCAGCCTCCTCATAAATTTATCAACACCCCCCCCCCGCCACAAGAAAGATAAGGATCCAATTATAACCGGCACAAGATCGGCATCGTGAATACGAGTCAGGCCTGGTCATGCATAGTGTAAGTCCTGATGGCATGGATGGATCTTAGCAGCTCATTGTAGCAGCTAGCTAGATGATGCAGCTCAGCAGGGGGGGGGGGGGGGGGTAAAGAAACATGCAGGATATGAGCACCGATAATGCAACATTGAAAGTAGGTACATACAGTTCACCTATGTTTATAGTTGAGTTTTTTTTAGTAAGAAAAGGGCCAGGAATGGACAAGAGTCCTCATGAAATGCCCCTCGAAAGCCAAAGACGCGACTACAGAATAACCACAGGAACCAATCATACCTCAAATTAGTGTACCTGTAACATGTGCCCATCAAGAGCATTCTTACAAAGTAATGTACAGGTAGTAAGGCATTTACACATTTAATTAACACTGTACACTACCATACAAGTACACGAACCAAGCAGACTATTTATTCCACTCATCCGTAAGGTAAATCTGCAGGGTCATTAAAACCTACCCCAGTAATAAATTTCCCTTGATTGAACGACCATTCTGCACAAGATCGCTGGGTGTGGTGACAGCTTGGATAAGCAAAAAACGATCACAGGCTGCTGTTCTCGTAGAACTTGTATTGGTTGTATTACCTATTTACACATGTTCCTGGGCCAGTATGCCAAGCAAGTGGGTCATGGTCTCTACGAGTCTACGAAAGCTAATGGCTCTACCAAAATCTAGTGGAGCAGCCATACCATGAAGAATTCTCCTCAAAGTACCTGGCAGGAGCATCAATCTTATTTTAACAAATAGTTCTTTCACTAACCTGATTAGAAAATTCCTTACTGCTTGGTTTTCGTAAGTGCTAGCCTGGTGGTGGCATACATGATCACATATGTACCCATTTTGTATTGTCAACACAAAAAGTAACTGTCAAACAATGCCAATAATTAGCCCTTTACTCTATAACCTAGATATATATTATAACTATAAACAAGAAACATCCTTGACTTTATACTGTCTTGTACTTTTGTAGACCAGGACACGGACTTAGATAATTCTTCACCTGGTCAGTGGCAAACTACATCATGTTTTCTTTCTGTATAAAAACCTTTGCATATCCTACTCCTACTGAACAGTAATCACTAATACTATCCTAGTTAGGCTAGTATAATATTTATTAATAATAGTTTTAATACTAGTACTATAGTAGTAGTAATACTAATTACAATACTATTACTAATACATGCCAACAATATTTTGTTGCAATAGCCTAGCTATAGGATATGTGTCACTTTATTATAGGACAATATCATTATTCACATGTAATAGGCTAGCTATAGCGTAGGCTATAGCGTAGGCTATAGCCTAGGCGATACTAGGCCTACACATTGTAATAATACTAGCTAATGAGTGTTGTCGAACTTACTACTACTATACTAGTAGTACTAGGTGAGTAAACTAGGTGAATTAAAGTTTTTATACTAGAACTAGTATAAATATACCTGCCAGCTTTCAGTCCGGTGTTAGACCATCGATCATGATTCATGGAATTTCGTTCTCGGACCAGGGGAAGGAGGAACGCGAGGAAGTGGGTGTTGGTTCGGATTGTTTTTGCTTTAGCACTGTTATGACACGTGACTCAATTACGTCACATGATCGAACAACTTATTTATTTCTATGATATTAATATTAACCCATTTGCAAAAAGAAAAATGGCGGCAAGTTTAACGAGCGACGACGAGAATAGTCTCAGACGAATAGCTGTCTTACAGGTTGATTTAATTGTAATAAATTTCGCTACGTGTTCATTAAATTAGTATGAACTACCTTACGTGAATAAGTGCTGACTAGCTGCTCATGAATCTTTTTTTCCAAAACTTAACTTGCAGTCCACTTTGTAACCAAAAGCCTAGGTTAACGAGAATCAAACCTAGCCAGTGTTAGTTACCTAACTAAACTTGTGTTAGGCTATCCACTGTACTTGTGTTAGGGTATTCACTGTACTTGTGTTAGGCTATCCACTGTACTTGTGTTAGGCTATCCACTGTACTTGTGTTAGGCTATCCACTGTACTTGTGTTAGGCTATTCACTGTACTTGTGTTAGGGTATTCACTGTACTTGTGTTAGGCTATTCACTGTACTTGTGTTAGGGTATTCACTGTACTTGTGTTAGGGTATTCACTGTACTTGTGTTAGGGTATTCACTGTACTTGTGTTAGG
>JAODAG010317081.1:0-10352 GCA_027574785.1 Orphnurgus asper | reverse complement strand
GTCATAGAGGAATGGAGTCAGCTAATGTTAGGATCGAGGTACAGTAGATCGAATACAAGCCGTCATAGAGGAATGGAGTCAGCTAATGTTAGGATCGAGGTACAGTAGATCGAATACAAGCCGTCATAGAGGAATGGAATTGGCTAATGTAGGAATAAGGTAGAGTAGATTGATTACGAGCCGGTCAATAGAGGAATAGAGTCGGCTAATGTTGGGAACAAGGTACAGTGGATCGATGATTACGAGCAAATGGCAAACAGTGGCAGGTACCATGATTTTGAAATAAGGGGGAGGGAGTGGCAAGCAAGAATCTATCTCCCTTTTTTTACAGAAGAAAAGCGCATATCTACAAAAAGGGAAAAATGCTACCAATTTAACTACGAAAGTCAGATCATTAAATTAATAAAGCCTAATGACGAATGCCCCCCCCAAAAAAAATTGTAAAAGATACTGGTACTTATGGAAATTCTTGTGGATTTTCTAGAATGGCTGAGATGTTAGCGGGTAGGTTATGATTTGAAGCTTGAAAAAATATCCTGTGACCTCTTACCAACAAAACAGTCAAAATCACATCATCAAATTGGATCTCCCCCTATAGTTACCTCTGGACTCCAGCATGACCTTTGACCTCTCATTCACATACAGACATTGTGCACCTGTAAAAACTGATTACAAACTCAATTTTGAGGAACATCCTGGGAGAAATATCAATCAATGTGATTTATATATACACTCTCTGACCTCCATCGACCTTAATGACCTTTTGACTTCCTACTTCATGAGCACGTTTGTGTATGGGCATCCTTTGACAAGATTGTGGATCAAAATTTTTGGCCAATCATGACCTCAAATGACCTCTGACCAATTTCCTGCGAACAAAGCTTCAAATCCCCCCAGCGCCATCATATATGACAATGCGGGCCAGCTTTCAGCTAATTCAATCGAAGATCCTAAGACCGGCAGACTGTACGCCTGGACAGACGGCATCTTTCGAGGCAAAGCACTCTGGCCCTATGCCAATAGAGCTCTTAAAAGTCACATAGGGGCCAATAATTCAGGTTTACAAATAATAAAGTACAACAGAAAACATTTTAGCGTTTCCTGTTACGAAGGGTGCCATTTTAATTCTGCTTCCATATTTCAAAGACCCATCTAATGTACAGTGTTAGAGACATTAGAAACAATCCTACATTTAAAACTCAGCAAAAGTCCCCCCCCCACCCCATTGATAATGCGTTCCAAGTCTCTGTTGATTTTACGTTTGTCTAATAAAAGGCCCGTTGTCACGTTTCTATTCTCTCCAATCATTAATTGCAAACCCACAAATATCTCCCAAAGGAGCAAACTATAAATATTTTAAATGCTCCCTCCCTATATAAATGATATATTTTGGCATACAATCATTGATTAAGTAGAATTTGTGGAGCCAGAAATAAATTGCCTCTAACACGTTTTTGAAATAAATATTCAACAACTTTTTTGTTATCTGGAATTATGATACAATTACCATTTTCCTCAGAGGCATGTCATAATTTTTAAACTCTACCATGTACTAACCTGGCGGTAACTATAGGGTGAGGGGGGGGGGGTTTCAGACAGGCAGATAGGTAACAAAAATAAGAACAGGGGTGAAGGTTGGGAAGGAGCAAGGGTAAAAATGGAGCTTAAGTTCAGCTAGAAAAACAAAACTTAAAAGGACTTCTGCAACTTGATGAAAAAATACATTATTTTTATTATGTACTTTGTCATTGGTAACCCCCACAATGCACTTCCCACGCCCCACCATCCTACGCATAGGGTACTGATTGATCGAGTGGGTTCTGTCACTGGAATTGAAACATCCACCAGCGTGCGAATATTTGAGTGGACCATTTGCCACGACATTCCAACCCGCAACTTAAAAACATTGGTCCAACATTCGTTACCAAATCGTTGAGAGTTGACTTAAGAGCGTTCGATCAATCTTCCAAATCGCAAAATTAACTCACTACCCGTTCTTATTCTACTGGGAAATCAATTTTGGTAAAAATTGTCGGAAAAGCGATAGGAACAGATCGAAGTTCGGAGATATGGCGTGCACTTCGGTAGGGGAAGAAATGCTCACCATCCTGGCTGGGTCTTCAGAGACACCTTTGCTTCGGAGAGTGTGCAGTATTAACGAGCAAAACGAGGGAGTAAAAAAAAAATACATTGCAACAAAAACAAAAAATACCATGCTTTTTAAATCTCTTCAAATTGCAAGCGAGTCTTGTGATCTACGGTGAACTACTGGAAAAAGGCAAGGAAAGCAAGGAGTGGTTGGTATATTGGAAACAGCTAGCACCAAAAAACGCCGGGACACGGGTTTGGAAGAGGACGACGTGAGCGTGAATCTAGGCCCATTAGGCATTAGCCATTCGTTGTTGGGGGGGGGGAAGGGGGACGTTGCACGAGTGCATCGGGGTGTCAACGTTTTTGGCTCGGAAAAAAAACGGTACGAGGAATCGCGTTGTCCGCACGGAGTCGTAGTAGTCTCTCCTCCCCCTCCCCAACTTACACGTAGTGTCATGAGTAAACAAAGAATGCAAATTTCGGTGAGGTGGTCTTAAGTCCACATCATTGAATATACAACTTGAAAGGGGCTGTGTGCCCGCCCACCTTGTCAGTCAGTCAAGCTGTGAAAAGTACAAACTTGTTGAGATGGTACTTACTAATGGCTTACATGTATACTAAAGTAGCATCCCATATTCTGAAAACTTTTAACCTAATATAAGCCTCTGCCCTACATACGTGACGTCACATCCTGATGACCGCACCTTTGTAACGTCAGTTATGTCAAACGCACAATAGAATAATCAAGCTCGTCATTTAAAAAGCTGGTGCTTCGTGGCACACAACATCCCTGGAAACGACCAAATCCCACTAATGATACTGATTATTATAAAGATAAATAGTTAAATAAATATAGAACTAATTATAGACATATAGAAATATAGAAACAAACAAACAAACAAATAAATAAAAAGTAATAATTAAATAAATAAAGAATGAAATAAATAAATAGCCCTTCCGCAAAAGGGAAACATTTTTCCGGACCAATTTACCTTTATCGTTATGTCATCATACTCCTTCGGATACTTATTATTTTCTTCAGCATTTGCTAAAAGCTACCACCACCACCACTCCCTTATGCCCCCCCTTACCAATAAAACAAAACAACAATTGCCAGAGGATATTCCTTCACAGATTCCTAAAATTACAACCCAATATAAAAATGTATATTTATACCAAAAAATGAAAAAAAGAAGCAGTTTCGATTACACTCTGCCTCGCAAAATTCAATAAAATTCCAATCAACCTGTTGAGGTGACCCCCCCCTAAAAAAATCATGCAGGTAAATTCATTGGCTGCTAAAGAGGGGTGGGTAGAGAGTGCAAACAATTGGGTCAGAGTATCCTGGCCAGATCAATTTCAATTTAACCTGTATTGACAAAATCAAAAGCAGATTTGTATCAAGCAGACATAGAGGAGGGTGTAGAAGATTTCTGGGGTGAATTCATTTACGGTCAGTCACATTTCGTCCTCGGCACCTGGCAGTGGGTAGTTCAGATTCAGGCGAAAACGAGACATTCCTTCGCCGAATTTGCTTTTTGGAAACAGTTGCGAGTTTACCGACAAGATGGCGGTTGCCTGGCCACCTTAACTACAAATTTATGATTTTTTGGGGGAAATTTTACACTTTGTTCTAAATAATGGTCCTTGAAGGTCCTGAACCGATTTTGTTTTGTATCAAACAGCCATCAAATCTAGTCCCTAAAAACACAAAACTAGACTGTCAAATTTATGTCTTACTGTACAGCAGAGTGGAAAACATGGCAAGCAATCTTTGTGGATACAGTCGCAATAAAAAAAAAGCATTTTGTTAATCAACATCCTATCCACCATTTAAATTCAATTTAAGGACCATTTAACCCTGAGAAAATCCTTAAATATATACCTCCAATACCAAACGCCCCTAGGGAAGATCACCAAAAACAATCTCAGATAAACTTGTCCATTTCTACCAAACATCTCAGAGAGCAGCAGCCCCAGATTTAAGTCTTTTTAATGAACCAGTTAAGTGAGGTGATACAGAGGAGATCTCTTAAAAACAACCATTGAAATCCTGTGGATTTCAATAGGGATGTTAATTACAAGCTCCTGGTGAGAAACCATAGGAAATATAGAAGAAGAATAAATCCTCTATTATGCTTTGACTATGGAGTCCTCCTCCCATTGCCCATAAACTGAACAACATTAATGGGGGTGGGGTCTGGCATTGATCCTTGGCAATCCTTGGTTATCAGAGAAGAGAGGGATTAAATAGGATGGGGGGAGGTGGACAGGAGGATAATTCCAACAGGATTGTAACTTCCAGGACAATAGGTCCCCATGAATGAAGTAATTGTAAGGAAGGTAAATTAGCCCCACCCCCCTGCCTATTAGACCATGCCATTGATTCCAGACAATGGAGGGGGGTAGAAGGAGGGGGTAAGTAACAATGAGTTCAGTCTGACAAGTCACCTGATCCACATATTGTTGGTCAGAATGGGTCAAGGACTCGTTTCATACAGTATCAATTACGCACTCTTGTATCTGCTAGTGGAGTTACGCCCCAACGGATGCACGAAATGGTTCGTTAACGATTTCACGGCAATGATTGGTAAAAGTATTTAATTGCATTACAATAAGCAGGCATGTACATCATGTAGTGTATGCACATGTTTATGTATATAGTAACTAGTCAATACCCTAGTATATATGAATACGTATATATGTACATGTAAACTGTATATTGAGGTAGTCTTACATGTAGTATATATACATACCCAATTTCAGGTGCTGTTCTGCATAAGTTTTCTGGACAGTTTCGATACAAATCATAACAAAGTTGGCTTCCCTATTCGATTTCAAACTATGCAATGTCAGCATCAGAGATTTCTGAACTGTTAACATGAAAAAGGCTACACTTCCACTTTTGTGTCTATGGGATAGTTATTACGTTTAATTTCTCTTAGACAATCGTAAGAGGGAAGACCCATATAAAGGAAACCCCCTCCCCCACTCCACTGGAAGAGGCAGCCAATGAATACAGAGCATGACAAGATGTGTAACACACCCCCACTACAATGTCTGTTCAGTTTATAAATGTGGGAGAATCTCACATCACTTGTCGTTCGGGGACTGCTGCCTCTAATGTACGGATCTGCGGGAATATACTCTCTCCCCGCAGCAGCAGCAGCGGGGAAGGTTAGAGTCTGCCAGACTCTTCAATGGATACTTTGAAATTGTCCCCCGTACCCTCCTCAACTTCCTCAAGTTATTATCATTTCTAGGACAATTTTTAAGTCTGATAGCTTTCAATTAAAATGATTAATGGAAATTACAACTTGAGACAACTTGACAAGAGAATTTTTCTCTGGCCAGCAAATGATGACACAGTTCTGCCACTATTATTTGCATCCATGCTTCCCCAAAGGGGAAGGCATAAATTGACCCTGGAGGGATACTCCATATCAACATCTTTTAAAGGGATATACATCCCGACAATTGTAGCATGCTTGCGTTGAGTATAATAGGGAAATGTGAAACTAATTAATACCATGTGGGAATGGCGAGGAGCTGACTACCTTGACCTGCATACAAATTGTAACAACTTTTGTTACTCTAACCTAGAAATGATTTTCTCCAATTTTGGAAGAAAATTAATAAGTAAGTCCCTTGGATAGAAGAGAAGCAGTTAAAAGAAATTCCATGTATTGACCTCTGGTGACCTCAAGAGAACTTTCGCCTACTTTATATTCTGGTGCACATTTGTTATCCCTAATGGGTCACTGACTTTTGTAAGTGTCAACAGAAGTCCCTGTCATGAGAAGCATTTTCCATGGATTTGTAGATTTGACCAGTGAACCACAACATGAAAGAAAGACCTTCTTCATTCAACCTATAATTAAAATATTTTCAGCGTTTAAATTTCCTCAAACCCCTTAAAACTGTTTTGACACTTTCGGTAGGCGAAGCACACAAATCTTTTGATAGACAAATCAGGAAGTAGTCAAAACCAATTTCGAATCCCAACGACTTCCTCGATAGCGGCTAAACAGGCCGACTGAGGAAGTATCGCTAACTACTTAATGACTGACAGGCACTGAAACTAGCTTTGTGCGCAGTTTGAGCAGGCGATGAATTTGAGCCAGATTTGTTTCGATAAGTTCTCCATCGATAAAAAAAATTAAAAATCTCCCTATTGATGTAATAAAGCAGTCTTTCTTTCTTTTTTTCGGACTTGCGATGATCGAAGTTTCAGAGAGCAGTCTGTCTTCTTCAATGGTTTCTCTTTAAAGGTGCAGTATAGACAACTATCATTCTACCCAGAATAACCCAAACTGAACTATCCTTCCACTAAATAAAAGCAACCATCACTTCCTCCCGAGATAAAATGCCTTCTCTGTGAAATATCGCCCTCTCCAAAGAAAACAGAACCAAAGTTTTTCCCTCCTCCTAATTTTATTGTTTTTTTTTTTTCCCCACAGGGGTCCCCTACCATTGGGCAATCCAGTCATTATCTTGCCACTGGTAATAAAGACTGAAGTTTAAATGACAGTTAAGGGACACTTTTTGCTCTCCAAATAAATAAAAAATTAAATTGTTTGAACAAACAAAACTTGGAGCCAACAGAGTGCAGTGTACTTTTCCACTGGTCAAAGATGATACCTGACTGTAGGACATTTTGTGTGTCCATGTGCATATCATAGCCCCAACCAGAGGAGAATGCAAATCAAAACTACCCCAGGAGAAAGGCAGGAAGCAGACCCACTAAGAGGTCAAAGATGACACTGACCAGTGGATGACCACAACATGTGAATAGAGGGTGGGTTTATTTTGGGGATTATTTGCTCCTCTTGGCCAAATTTTTTATTTTTTTTTGGGGGGGGGAATGATATTTGGTTTTCTTGGTAGACCAGGCCTATCATGTTAGAGCAGCTTTCAGACTATATTTACGATGGACAGTATTAAAAGGAATTTTTACTGCGGGGGTTGTTGGAACAGTCGTGAAATCCCGCCTCTTTCAACTTTGCAAGCACAGGTGTGCGGATCAAGGAGAAGCATACACGCTCCCTGTTATTGGCAGATTACAATAATTCGACGGCATTTGCAGTTAAATTGTCGTGATAATGCCGGTGAAGCATTGCGAGAAACTTTTGCGAATGTGGTGAAATATTGCAACAAACGGGTCGAGGACTGCTTCTTGCAATAATTACCGTATATGGAACGACCGACCGGTGGTGGGGAGGGGGGGGAGAATGTGAACTTTTGCTACGACGTGGGCATCGACATTTTCTGGGGACCAAAAAGGAGCGCAGTGGGCAAGCGGTGGGAGGGGGAAGAATGGCCAACGAGAATGCCGACGGGTTTTGGAAAAGGGAGAGAGGGGGGGGGCGGCAACTGAGGGTCCTCGCCATCCATGTCACACGATCAATAACAGAGAATCGAAAAAAGAATTTTGGATGTCGTAGACCGTATGCGCCTGCCGTTAGGGCTTCTTGGGCATATTGACTAGGCCCCGTCCGACCGCGAGCGAAGCAACGAGCAGGATCAAATTTCCTCTCCCCGCGTGATATGCCGCCACCGATAAGGAAGAATTCGCTTCTATTCTTGGCTGGCGACTCAATTACGTGATTGTCTGCGCACACCGGACTCACAGACATGTCCGCACAATAGCTCCATGATATTATGCCTGCCAGTCTGTGGGCAGTCCATGAACAATTTCAGCTTACTCTACTCATTAAAACTTATCTAGCTGGTTCCTGGTGGCTGCATGTGCATTCAACTGTGGAGGGTTTATGCTAATGATGAGGTGAAGGTATAGGACTTTCTCCACAGAGTCATCAACTATGGAATGCCAAAAGGGAAGGCAGGTTTTTATTGCTGTCACAATGTATTTTGCAGTCTAATGGATGGTCTTATTTCACGCTTGTGGTCTGTTTTTATGCTGTTATCTAATTATGCATTGTATATATATATAATAAATTATAGTTGTTGTCTAATATTAGGCAGTTTTGCACATTTTGAAGAATATCGCCATCTGCATAAATATACTGTAAACAGCATAATACATAATATTATTTACTATCTAACTCTAGAGAACAACCACAAACTAAGACAATGGCATAATTTAGGCAGCAAGCATTCATTTAGGCAGCAAGCATTCATTTAGGTAGAAAACATTAATGTAGGTACAAAACATTAATGTAGTTAGGAACAGAAAACCAACGCTGAAATTAATCCTCGGTGTCACTCCTCTTGCTACAGTGAATTGAAAGCGCCCTGTCTTTTCATTGACTAGCAAACGGAAAGAACTTGGCAGAGACTGCTACTCCGGTCCGGAGTGACCCTGACGATCTTATTGTCCGACTGTGGACAGTGAGACACGGACAGGGATTTCGTTCCTAACCTTTCCGGTGCTAGAGGGTTTATGACTATGTTATTTTAATAAAACAAAGAGCAAGAATGGGACACTACCACATGAAGAAATGACTCAATCATTCTTCCATTTATTGACCAGGTTGCTACGGACAAACAAATATGGACTATTTTGGGGGGAATTTTTAACCACAATGTGCCACTAACAAACGAGCTGTTTGTTTTGGTATTTCTATAACTGCTTGGAGACTGATAGAATTTGGATGTTTAGTGGCCCTGCACTCTGGGAAGCTTAGTAGAAATATTGTCACCACACAGCAGTAGATAATAGTGCATTAATGAGGTGGAGACGCGAGCCACATGACGAAGTGCAAAATGGACTTTGGATGATGTGACAAAACAACAGGTTAAAGAAAGAAAACAAAAATTATACCGATATGGATCCTCTTCAAGATCAAGGGATGGAGAAAACACCTTCCACCATCTATCTCTTCGTCTAAAAGGAATGGAAGTCACCCGGTAGGAATTATGCCACAGTTTGAAGGGAAGTATTTTTAACAATGAACTGCCTTCGTAACTTCATTCACATCCTTTGAGCATATGTAATCGCTTCCATGCAAATGAGCATTTTTGTTTAAGATCTCTGAAATTAATTTGACTGGCTTTTGCAACACTAACAGCCGCGTGGTTTCGTTTGATATTGAATATTCAAATGTCCCGTATATGTTAAAACTGGAGGCTCTAAACTTCCACTGCAATTTCCCTCCGGATGTGTACTGTTTAAAATAATTGTTTCCCCCCCCCCCCAAGCAAAAAGGATAAAAAAAAGAGGGAATACCTACTTTCAAAAATGGCCAGTGGGGTAAACATGAAAACTGTTTTGCATCTATAACGGAAGAATAAGGGGCTAAAGAGCTATTTAAACCCCAAAAAATTTTGATTTACCTCATTCTATTTGGTACTGAAAGTTAACAATTTTCTAACCAATATAACACAAAAAAAAAACCCACAACTGATTAAAATTGTTGGTTGAAGGGAAAAAAACAAAACCCCTCTTTATGGTACACTCTGAAGAGAACTTTTTTGGAGAAAATATCAAAACAGTTTTTGTCAGGATTTCCACTTGAATAAATGGCAGCAATTTTGACAGCCTTTTAACAGTTTTGTTATCTAGGGTCACATTAATATTTTATATGAATGCTCCTTCTCCACCTGTTTCTTGTTTTTTTTCTGCAGGCAATTGTTTCAAGCTTTACAGAGGATTTGATTGGCATCCAATGGGCCCCAAGTCACTTCCTGTGGTCTCTGGCTTTGGAACCTTGGGGGCCCATATTGGCAACAGCAGCCAGACAAAATATTTGGACCGGTAGAGAGTAGGGTAGACAGTACAAGAAGTACGACGTGCACATGAATAGGCAGTCAACGACCTTTGTAATAATAAAAAAAATAATAAAAAAAAACATGACAAAAGTTCTATAAACTCTCCAAAATGCTAGAATCTGTGGTTTAAGACTTTCTTCTGGATGATTTTGTAGACTCTTTGGCAAACCATGGAATGATTGGTCATAATCGTTTATAGAGTAATCGAAAGCGCAATACAGTACATTTTTGTGTAGCATTTAAACTGTCCATTAGTTTTCAAAAAAGCTCCACAAACCCGACGTAGAAGCCTCGAGGCTGGACGTTTCATCCAGCAACCTGCTAAGAATATACCACAACGGTCACCTAATCACCCTCCATATTTTGTACTAATCACAACTTAGGGTTTACCAACAATTGTTAATTCCGTCTAATAGAGCTGACAGCCTATACAGGACTTGAACTAAAATTTGAAATATGGGGGGGGGGGGCATAGCAACAACAACAACAAATTTTGTTGAATCAGTTTAAGGGGCACAAGTAGACAAAGT
>JAODAG010317070.1:0-11997 GCA_027574785.1 Orphnurgus asper | reverse complement strand
ATATATAGATATATATAAATATACATATATATATAGATATATATATATATACATATATATATATATATAAATATATACTATATATATATATGTATGTATGTATATATGGGTGTATATATATATATATATATGTATGGGTATATGTATATATGTATTATATAATATATTATATATTATATATAATAAATGCAACTTTTCCTGACGTCAGTAAAATAGCTTGTATTCATTCAATTCTTTAAATTTGTTAAAGTCCATAAAATAATTTCTATTCTCTAAAGATCACAAAAGATCTACTACTACCACATTTTTCAGTCGTGTATCGTGTTACTAGCCTACTACTTTCAGTTTCATTCCCCGGTGCTTTATCTTTTGACATGCAGTTAAACACGTTACATCCACGTTACATGGAACATTTTACCTAGAAGCAAAATAATCCTATGGATGGTGTGCTTGATAGCTTCTTCCTTCCTTCCTAAAATCAGTTTTCATTACTAAACTTAAACATGCGAGCTTAAACATTTATTCATAGGCATCGGGACCATGAAAGAAACAACCAATGATTGAATTATTTGAATATACTGTTTAATTGGCATATCTGACCAGAACATACATAACCATGAATACAAAATACGTAAATAAGAATATTAAACGGACAATATCGAAAACTTATTTTGAGGAAGTTAACATATGCGAATATTTCAAATACTGTAGATAATAAAATGAACTGGCTATAGCAGGTAATTAAAAAAATTCTTTCCACCAAAGGATAATTGTAAACAAAACAAAAAACTTCTGGCTGCAAGCTGAACAGCTAAATTTAAAATTCGGTTGTAAATTTTATGTAGGTTGGTTGTGATCATTTTCCACTGGTTATTTACACAAAAGTACGTCAGTTTAAGTATGTCTGTTTTCCTTGAATGTTATCAATGAGCACAATGAGCATAAATACAGAGAATAAACACAGTAGGAGAAAGATTTAAATTCCCCAATGTACCATCCACAGTGTTAAAACAGCTGTATGTGGGCAACATCCATTCAACCTGTTACCATTCACCTCCTTGACAAGCATATTCCCCGAACAAACTTCCATTTCAATCATCATCCCCAAAGGGCAATTATACTAGCCCTTCTCCCCCATAAGAAATAAATATATATATATATCTGTATTAGCATCTGTCTTTTGATAGCATCGAACAAGCTGTGGGACTTAATTTGAACTTGGAGCATGTGTAATACACAATTAGCTAAAAGAGAGTGTGAAAATGGGATGACTTCGTACAAAATTGTAACGAAACGGGTACGAAGCAAAAAGTTAGCATCAAATGGAAAGAAAATTCTGCATATGTTTCGAGTCTCTACGAATGTCGGAGAGCATTATAGGCCTATAATATATTCGATTACACTTTTGTGCAATTATTTTAGCAGATGTGAAGGTTGAAAATAACGGAATAATAACTTTGAAATACGGTGAATACACGAAGTACTTGTGGACAGGTTCTGTTTGTAACAAGTTGTCAAACAATGAATGAGGGTTGGATGTACTTGTAAAAAAAAGTCCTCCATTTTTTTTTAAAATATATTACAAGTAGTTTTTGTTATTTCAATGAAACAGTTGTATATATTTTTGACGTAAATAATGGAAAATGTATTGTACAAACTTACTGGCCCGGCAATCTAGTCTGTAGGCACGAACGAAGAAGACTAATAAAAATAGGATATATATATGTACATTGAGTCGTTTATAAATATTCTGAGAGTTATTAATAGTGGGGCACACCTGAAACATTCGATATATATTGAATAACATTAAAAATACAAAAAAATGAATATCATAGCTAAAAAAAATGCTAAAATAGAGAAAAGGCTAAGTATGCGTAGGATATTCCTGATTTGCCGCCAGCTTAGCTTTAAGGCATCTTGGTACTGTATTTGTGCTGTATGTGATATATAAACGACGGAAATGATCTCTTCTGCTCATTTTTATACAACTTTTATATGAAATTATCATTTCTACTTGTGGCTAAAGAATACAATTTTTTTTAGAAAATACCATTTTTTAATTGATGCAATTTTGGACGGATTGAACAGCATTCATTGGACAGATTTCTAAATCAATGTCAAAGGTCAGTGGAATAGATATATAATGCTTTACGGATTGGTTCTATTACCTATTATATCATACTATAAGCTTATGTAAGTCTACTTATTGTGCCTTTTCTTACCAAGTTGATTGTACACATAGATATTCAACGTTACACCCTTCCTTGGAACAACAGATCCTAGCCCTCCCAGACAAAAGATTCAACAGTACCAAAAAGTAATTCTCAATGCCAGTCTGGAAGCATTATAATTGAAATGAATGTGGGGTGGTCTACAATGAGAGAGAGGGGGGGGGTGGTGGTGCATCTTTCATGTTCTACATGAAGTGCTCAGAAATTTATGCTTCATCTTTACAGCAGGAAACTGATTCTAAGCTACATTAGCATCAGTTACTTCATGTCATGAACCCCCTCCTCAAAAAAAATACCCGCTTCACGATCGCTACATCAACCTCATGTTGTGTAGAATGCTTATAAAGAACACTATAAGGGTCAAATGTTTGAAATTGTTGCAGGGGCTGATAAAATGTACAAAATGTCAGTTTTTCAGAGAATGAGAGAATTTTACTGCAGTAAGTTCCTAAAAATTTATATATAGATATATACATATAACACGTTGGTGCTTTGGTAGCAAAAATATCAATAAAAATAGGTTTCCAAATGCAGCATAAATACTCCATGAACCCGAGGTAGTACATCACACCCTGTCTATGTAGAGAGGCTAACACTTCACAGGTGCACAAGCTGGTGCACAACTCCTACCATCTGTGACCCTTTCACTTGCAGGCTACATGTGCATACAACAACGACTGTTAACTTCCCTCCACCCCTCCCAACAATTCTCTCATCTCAAATCTTATCTAGATGCTACCATTACTCTCACATCCTACCCACCAGACTGCCATTACTGTCATATCCTACTGACCAGACAGCCATTACTCTCACATCCTACCCACCGGACTGCCATTACTCTCACATCCTACCCACCAGACTGCCATATCCTATACACATAGACTTAAGTCTTCTGAGAATGTAGCCACACCCATTTATATATTTGGTCCGGAATCAATATCAACTATAATTGTTGATCTGCGAGACTTAAAAAATAATCCAAAGCTTAGAGCACTAACGCTTAGAATTATATCTTTGTCATTTCTGCTGTTTCCAATAAGCCTTAATATCAATACAAATTGTTGGATTAACATCCACATCGTTTGTGTTGACAGTTGACGGTGGAGTCCCACCTTTCAATGGAATTTATGAATCTGGGTATTGAAAAGAGGTTGACCGATTATAGACGCTTGTAATTCTGGCAGACAAATCTAAACTAACAGTTGAATAAAGCTCCTGGCCAGTCATTGCCAGTGATGACACTGCCCTATAGAGTTTGCATTCTTGGAGTTTGCATTCTTGGGAGTTCCAGTGTTGTCCACACAGCAAGTTCATTACAAAACCGATAACATTACTTGTGAAGAGCTAGCTCCGAGTTGATCAACATCTGGCCGAGGGCCACCCAACTGTTTAATTGTTCAGAAAATCCACCCTGGCTTCGACCTTCATGCCCGTGGTCACGTCCAGGGCGTCGACGCTCATCTCCGTGTCTCCAAACTGCATCGACAGCTGTAGCTCGCGCCTCTTCGACCCCCTGTGACCGCCCCTCAGGTCGATGGTCAGGAATCCGCACCTCTGGACGTGTTCGTCGGTGATGAACGTGACGTTTTCTTTTTCGGTGCAGTAAACGTTAATCTTGATGGCCTCTTGGTCGATGCTGGCAGGAGCATAACTACGGGTGATTTTCTCTCCCGCAGAGACGGATTGGTCCGCTCGGACGAAGACGTCGAATACGTCCCGACACCACTCCATGCCGTCCTTCACAATTTTCTTCTCCTCCGGGTGGACCTCCGGTTTGAATTTGTTGAGGGCACCGACGCCGTAGGTCAGACGGGTCCTTCGGACGCTCACCGCCCACGGATTCTGGCCGAACATCACGGCTCCCTTCAAGGTCGCTAAGCCAACCTCTTGCGGAATGACGACTTTCAAGGTGTCCTTGTACTTCTCTCGGATTTGATTCTGCAGCAACGGCGATTCAGCGAACCCTCCGGCCAAGAACAGATGGGAAATTCCCTCCAGTTCCGGCTTGGCCAGAACCTCGTCCACTTTGGCCATCAGTTGGCCCGTCGTGGGTTGGAAGAGTTTTGACATGCCCTCTGGAGAAAACTTTAGCATTCCAGGAGCTAGAAAGCACAAAGAAAATAAACAACTTAACGAGAAGTCTTAGGAAAGACTTTTACATATAGTTCTCTCAATGATTTCAAATATGTACGGGAGATATATAGTGTAGTGCAACTTACCCAAGAGTAGTGCTACTTTATACACCTAAGTAGTGTGACTGGTACACCAGAGTAGCGCGACTTACACCAGAGTTAGTGCTACTTCATACTTCATATAGTGTGACTATAACTTTATACACCCATTTATACACCTTTTTAACTTCATACACCAAAGTAGTGCGACTTTGTACACCAGAGTAGTGCGACTTACACCAGAGAAGTGTGACTTTATACACCAAAATAGTGTGACTATAACTTTATACACCCATTTAGTTCAACTTTGTTCACCAGAGTAGTGCGACTGTATACCAGAGTAGCGTGACTTTATACACCGAAGTAGTGTGACTTTGTACACCAGAGTAGTGCGACTTACACCAGAGAAGTGTGACTTTATACACCAAAATAGTGTGACTATAACTTTATACACCCATTTAGTTCAACTTTGTTCACCAGAGTAGTGCGACTGTATACCAGAGTAGCGTGACTTTATACACCGAAGTAGTGTGACTTTGTACACCAGAGTAGTACGACTTGCATCAGCCTCTAGTGCGTTGGTTTAAAACTCATTGTTGACACGAGTCATGCGTACAGCAGATGACATGAGGGATATCGACACCGACTCAAGAGCAGTGAATCCGAGCCCTGACTCGAGAAAGAAGTTTTTCACTCTGTAAGGGGCTATAGGACCCAGAAATCTAATTGTGAATTCTACCATTGTAAGTTTGTTTGATATATATTTTTATTTACTAAAATTGTTGAAGATTTGAAGCCCTAAAACAACCTTGTCCATCTCCTCCAGGTTTTACAACTTCCACTCTATACTGAACCAATCAAAACTTTGACCCTATGCTAAGCATTGTAAGAATTCTAGCAGATTGCCAACAACACTCCATAATTCTTCACTTATAAATTTATTTCCACAGACCTCACCCTCAATCATCTTTTTGCCAATTCTCCTAAATGCCTACCTCCCCCCTTCCACATACCATAAATATTTGCAGATCAAATTCTATCAATTTACCAGGGTTATTATAGTACACTTGACCTTCACATGTGACCTCCACATGTAAATCCCCCTTAGCTCCAGCAATAAATCACTGATGTATGGACTAAAGCACCCTCTGTAAACACCACTCCACAACCACTAATACCACCACAAGAGGTTGTTAAGCATATTATAGGCTCCTCCACTCATACCACTCACTACATGCAGGATGTCAGCATTATAGGCTAGGTCAGTGTTGAACTTGAACCTCCCTGAGCTATAGAAGCCAAGTAGGCCTACTTTTAAGAATAATGAATGACCCATCCTTACACTTACTACAAAGGCATAATATAGCACATTCTGGTCCACATACATTCTGGTTAACTCTGCTGTTTTCATTTGACATATGACTTCCAGTATAATCTGCTTAATCTCAAGTTTGGGTGTTCTTTACACAACTACCAGCTTCCAACCCTGGTGCGCCCACCCACCGGAGTTCTCTTTCTCATGCTTTGTTCTCTACCAAATTACCATACTGGACATTGTAGGCTGCTAAACCTTAACTACAGTTCTAGTTCCTCCGACAAATTACTGCGACATTGTCGTGGTTTCACCAAGTTTTCAAAATCCAACGAAGATAACCAGGTTTTTGCTGAAGAAAATAGAGTTTATCAACTCGCTTCAAAAATTAATACTATAGACAGTTATAATAAAAGATACCAAGGCGTTCATGAGATGGCGACTTTTTAACAACGACTGCTATTAAAAGTCTCGCTGAGGATAATAAATATACCAAGGCATTCACTATGACAGCGATTTGTTAAACAGTCACAGACATGCCATCCTGCTTTTTAAAATTGACATTCAACGTTAAAATACACAATGGCGAAGGGGGCTGTCTCCCGATTTTCGACAAGGTGTGAAACTTTAATATTTTAGAATGATCAAGTGGTAAAAAAAAAAAACCAACCTCACTGTTAGTAAAGTCAGTGTAAAATAAAAAAAAAACCTTCCAATAAATGAGTGAGATCTGGACTTTGACTCACCTGCTCCGCACCACTTCACCTCTGGACTGTCGAACTCGGCCAGGGTCTGCTCCACGGTCAGGTTGCCGTTGGTGAACTTATTGTAGTAGTCCATGAACGAGAACGGGAGGGAGACGTTCAGGTAGTTTGCCTTCCAGGGGTTTACGGTCCGTTTACGGGCCTCGAACGCAAGCAGCAGGTCCACCCACCCAGCGGGTCTTTTTATCTGTCGTAAAAGACGAGACGGTATGCCAAACGATTCTGTAGATTCCCGCGGCTACTGGGCTTGCAAAGTTAAAAATCGTCGCAGCAGTCAAAACTCTTTGCTTATTCAACTCGCAAAAGGGGGGGGGATATTGTTTACACTTTACCAAGGGGGTACACTTTAAATATTCTGACAAGAAAAGAAACCATGACAAATTCTAGGTTGTCCAAAGCAACGTACAATCATGATTAATCGATGTAATTTTAGGAAAGTTGTCCGCAGAAGGCAGTATAGTCTGGGCGTCGTGACCTTGAAATCAATTGCTCATGCATATGCACAATTTTAAAATGTCAGACTACACCTTGGGTCGAGCCACCTATTTAACACCTTCAATAAAAATTTGATGGGTCGATAATATCCGGACAAATCGTCGTGCCAATCCGCGATCTCCCCGTTTGTTAATCAAGAGTCTAATCGCTGGAGGTATGTTTCAACGTCTTCGACTGACCTTAAACTCGTGGATGAAATCGCCTCCAAATACGTCCACCAGTAGTTTGACGAAGGCCTCGTCCACGTTACCAGAGCCGAACATTCCCCCCAGGGCCTTGTGGAGCTCCTTCAGCGTACCGGTGTTCCTCTCTACTTCGTGGACCGTGATGTCTACCGTCCCACCGCCGCAATCTACGACCACGTACCGGGAACCTAGCGGGGGGACAAAAAAAAACAACGACTCGTTTGAATTGGGGGATGGGAGGGGAGGATGGTCGTGGCAAACGATGACCGTAATTTCCTCCTCGGGCATTTTAAGCGTGTTTATTCGAGCAATCTGATGAGAGCATGCTTCGACCTCAAAAGCATGGATTAAAAAAGGAAGGATTGGTCCTGCAGGTCGTATCATCATCGTGGTTTAAAGCCAATTTTCACGATCTGAACTTTATGCACTACACAGGGTGTGGATCTTCTCTTGATGCAGTGAATTGATGGGGTGGGCTGGGTGTTGCTCGGTTGGTATACTAACAGTTAGATAAACTTGGGTATGGTAATTGTAGGCATATGAATATCAACATGATGACTGCACTGTACTCTAAAGAGGCTTTGTTTAGAAAGCCTTCAATATTTTCTTAGTTTAGTTTAGTTATATTAAGGATACAAAGCCTTATGTAGGCTCGTAATGAAATGCTGTCAGTGTTGTGATTGTGGTTAAACACCGGCTTTAACAAGCCTCCTCTTTTCGACCAATGTCCAGGAGTTAACGAGGCAGGCATATAACCCATCCTGGGCCATCCTGCTCCCAGGACCGCCATTAAATGTCCCCATCTGATGGACACGAGTGTACCTCAATCTTTGAGAGCAACCTGTTCATCACTGCACTGCAGCTGTACTTCGAACAAGTCACGCCTGGGGATCTAACAAACCACTATGCCACACTCACTTCTTGTAAGGAAAAGGGGTGGGGGAAACACCCGTCAAGGAGATGCATGAATTGTTTGTCTTCGTCAAACACAGATCGCTTGAATAAAATGTGTACTGCCAGCATGCCCGAGAGGCCACAAGAGGTCAGGTTTGAGCCACTCTGAAGTCTCAAACCAGAGTCGGTCCTGTGTTCCTCCGAGAGGGATCCTTACCGTGCCTCATCTCCTCGATGACCTTCAGGTCAGGGTCGGCTCCTTTACCCACGCTGCCCCTCAACCACCTCTCCCTCTTCAGGGCCATCCTCTCGGGCATCAGCTGCTTCATGCTCAGCTTCCCGATGTAGATGGACGCCGCCTCTGGTTCTAACGCTATCAGGAGTTGACTTGGATTGGAGGGAGAAGCAATACCAGCCTGGCGAAAAAGAGTTTGTAATCAGTCACGTTTTAACAACTGTGTACGCATCGCAACAATCCAGAGCTGGTGCGTCTTTCTGTCTCTCATTTCGTCTTACACATGTATGTCCAGTTTCCTTCAATAGTCATTAAATAATATTACAACGTCTAAATAATTGATATTGACAATAACAATAATAAAGCCAACCGCCCAAATAACACCCAATAAACGATCCCCCACTCCATCTTTGACCTTTAACAACCCTGCTGCTGTCTAAGGGGACCGATGAATTCAGATCTCTTGCCCCACCCTTCACATTTCATCACTTGTCACCGGACCCAGCTCTTTGACTTCTGGTCGCAGTATGACCTCTTCTTCTCACGTCATCACACCTCTCAATTATTATATCGATGACTCTCAATTATTATATCATGTGTAATAATTCCCAGAGCTGTTGCTCTGACCCAACACACTTGATTCAGTGTTTAATAATTGTTTTAACCCTGAGCTGTTGCTCCGACCCAATACACTCGATTCGGTTATTTGAACACTGCGTCGTAGTTCAGAGCCTATTACACTTGATGCATTCATTGTCTTCACCATTCACTCTAACAGGATAGAGCATATCGGGAAGAGAAATCCTGCTAAACCTCAGTTATTCTATCCAGTGTACTCCATTCTGAGCCCCACCCACTGAGCTCGATTCACATTCTGTGTCCCACCCAGTGAGCCACTGTACTCCGTTCTGCGTCCCACCCAGTGAGCCACTGTACTCCGTTCTGTGTCCCACCCAGTGAGCCACTGTACTCTATGCTAAGCCCAACCCAGTGAGTCGCTGTACTCAATCCTGTGCCCCATGCACTGTACCCCTATCAGCCCCCCCCCCCCTGTAGGCTGTACTCCATACCAAGCCCTATTTATCATACCTACACCCTGCTCACCTTATAAGCTGCTTGGCGCATGAACTGCTTGGCAGGCTGCCTCCAGATCGCGGGCACCGTCAAGACCCACCGGATGTCGTCCTCGTTGATGGGGCCGTCCTCATCCGTGGACAAATCCATCAATTCGTCTAAGAATCGGTTCTTGAAGAACCTCAGGGTGTGGTCGAACACCGTCAGAGCGGTGACCTTGGTGCCGTTAGATGCCTCCAACTCCGTATCGATGCTGAGGTTCTGCAAAGATGATTTTAACAAATTACCTGAAAACACCAGCTTAATATCGGTGTGGTAAAGTTCTAGAATGAACACATTTACTGATGGGCATGAAATCTCACCGCTAATAATAATGACAGGATAGCTAGAACCTTTGAAAACCTTGTACAAAGAATATATTAACTTGCTGCCATCAATTGTGTAGATAGATGTACACTAAAACATTGTCCGAAAGTTCTTAACTTAGAGAAAGTGCATCACAAACCAAACACAAGACTTTCTTGATTCTCTTGAACCTTTACGAACGAATGGATAAGACAAGGGATATGGTCCCGGCCCCGTTCTCCCCAGCAAAACATGAGACCCTCTAGATCCCGTACCCCATTCACTGACAAAGCCTTTGATATTTGGTTGTTGTCAATTAAAAGAAATTCCAGGCCAAATCAGAGTCATTGATTATTCTTCTTCTATTCGGGCTCTCAGTGATTGATTTTCTCACTGCCTCTCTGCCTTACGTTACTATACCCGGTTTACACATGCCGTCATCGGTATAACCCATTTCCCAGTATAATGTGACATCAACAAACACCTATCACCATACCAAGTCTAAAGCTAATCGGACACACAAATTTGGAGCCTGTCAAAAATACTTTTAATAACTGGTTGCTTAATATTCATGATATGGACACCAACTCCATTCTTCTGCACATTATGATCATGTCTATCAACTCATGAATATTAATGTGATTTTTTTTTAGTAATATGAAGTATGTATCTAACATCTATCAAAACAACCAGGTTCAGGTACAAAACTAACCACACTCATTTCCGTTGTGACGATATTGATATTTTAAGGACCATAATTATGATAAAGCACCATGCACCCACTCATTAATATTCATAAGATGAGCACCAATAACAGTATAGGGTACACATCTACCCGTCTAGGATGATACTGATCCAACGTCATTGTGTTTGCAAGAAGCTGTCATACACACATATATGTATACAACACACCCGCTATCATGAATGAATATGAATGAATTAATGACATTTGATTGAATGAATGATGGCATGAATGAATCATGGAGGATAGAATGAATGTTCAATGAATGATTGCTAGAATGAGTGAATGAAATAATGAACAACTACATGAATGAATGGAAAATCAACTTAAAATCAATCTGGTTTAATTCAAAGAAAAGTCAGAGAAACTGATAGTTTTTAAAATTAAAACTTTTCTTAGACTTTAAAACAAAGATGATTGCCACTCTCAATGTTCATTGTATAAAATGGCCAATCAGCACACTCGTGCTGTTAGCGTATTTCTCTGATACAAGGAAAGTCGAGCATTCAGCCTAGCGGTAACGATGGTGGAAGCTCAGGAATGAATTGGGATATGCCATAGGCATATGCGGGCCAGATCTTACTTCAAGTACCGACTCGAACCAAGAGAAGAATTTATACTGCGATGATCTTCAGATATATTATAATGACCCTTGTAACTAGTTTGTGTTGGTCCAGCTCTTCAACTGGACCTACCCCCAAAGTTGACAAATCAAGTGATTATTTGCTCAATGTGCATTCCTGGTCGCCCCATGTAAACTAATTTAGCTGCCGACTGCCACAATTAAGGGTCAACCTGGAGGGCCTTATGCAAGATAAGAGGTGTTTTACGAGTACCGCAAGAATTCAAAAACAAACAAAAGCCAAATTTCTACTCCGGTCCGAGCCTCTGTATACCGGCATCGATATAGGCAGACGACGTATTGTCATTTGAAGGTACAAAAAAACAAGAGGTTGCTCTATAAACAAAATATACTCTGTGACTTTAACGTTTCTTTGACATGGTTTAATTAATTAAGAGTAAATTTGTTTTTTCGAGGAGCAACCTCTGTGCTACTAAGCACCAAATGGATTCAAATGCATATTTCTTTTGAGGGGAGGGGGTGGTGTTAACGCTTTAATCAAGCGACTTGACGAGGGCGGAATAAGAAACACATATTGACTGGTTCACACAGAGCTCGAAGCCGCGCTGCACTTTTACGCTCCAATCTATCATCACTCATCCGGTGGCGGGTACGTAACTATGCCGTGGAGGTCGATACGTCGTCAACAAACTACGGGAAGAAACGTGAGGGGGATCGGATTCGAAAATTACAGCCAGATTGTACGAATGTCGCTGGCCCGAGCAATGAATCCCTAAAATTCTCTGATGACGGCTGTGACAGTAACTGTACATTAAGCTATCAGTATGTAAGAGACTCTCAGATGACGGCTGTGACAGTAACTGTATATTAAGCTATTAGTATGCAGGAAACTCTCAGATGACGGCTGTGACAGTAACTGTATATTAAGCTATTAGTATGTAAGAGACTCTCAGATGACGGCTGTGA
>JAODAG010317059.1:0-11997 GCA_027574785.1 Orphnurgus asper | reverse complement strand
TGTAGATTAGTTTGAAAACTAAAGGTGGTCTTTTAGGATGCGTATTGTTCGCTAGGTATTGCTTTCGATTTTCGAATAAAATGCCGTCATTGGCACACTAGGGAAAGAAGTTCAAACAGTAAAATCCAACGAAACAAGTGAGGGCGCACTCAGTTTGGGGTGTCACGTTAATCAGATACAACGTCTTGAATAAGCCAAGTACCAACAAACTCCACAGTGGTGGTAAGTGGCCTGTTAACCTGAATCAACAATATCGTCGCGTCCTTGTGGTGTGTCGTGAGTATTGATGGGGGATTGTGAAGCATTTTCGTTTAACGAGTGAGTATTTTTGGACGTGAATTCTGGATGAATCAGGCTCAGTCACCATAAATTTTAAATATACTCGTATTTCTCTCCTTTACTAGTATTATTAATACTATACTTACTTTTTCTAAATTCTAGTCCTACAGTATATCGTCGATTGGTTTACTAAGTAAGTTAAAGCCTAGGCCACGTAGTAGTATAGTACTATAGTAATAGTATTACTAGTAGTAGTATTATACTGCTAATTTCTATTTACAAATAACTATACGCTGCTACAGTACTATAAGTGTAACTGTAAGCATGTAAAGCTGGCTGTAGCCTAACTTGTCCATTCTTCTACTGTACCAGTAGTACTACTACTAGTAGTAGTAGTACTAATAGTACTGGTAATAGTAGTATATTAGTTATTACTATTCTAGTACTAGTAGTACTAATACTATATACTATACTATGGACTAGTACAGTAAGTTAGTACTACCGTGAAGGCAAGTATTCTCTCACTATTGTCTCAAACCTTTGAATCTTTCTAATCTTCTTAGGATAGTCTCTAGCCTAACGTGTGTTACTGTTAGACGACGATTGTTTGTAATTTATTAGTGTCTGCTCTGTGTGTCCGTTTCGCTTAGCGTGTGGTTGATACGGGAGGTTAATGGTCAATCTAACCTTTGAAATTTTTTGTTTTGTTTTCATTCTCGAAGGCGCCGCCCACATCCAAACCATAGCAATGACATAGTCATGATAGAGAAAATTAAAAACAAATTTATGTTTGCTGTAAAAATTGCACTTTGCAGGTTTTTCTTTCTCTTTTCTACTATTTTATTACAAAATAATTTATTACAAAATAACTAGAATGTACACCTCTCCCCCCACGATTAAATGCATAGGTCTCGAAGATAGAAGGTCTTGCATTTGAGTTAAGGAGGGTTAGTTATATTTACATATGATTAACATAATTTCAGACTTGCTATTCTATTAGTATTAATGTTGACGACCGTTTCTATCTGAATTACAGTAGCTGAGTATTTTTTATCGACAGTATCATCAACTTCCTATGTCCATATTTTTATCATGGTCTCAATCGAATTAGAGGAATTACATAATTTCAACAATAGTTATATAGGCCTATATTCTCATGACAATCAAGGACCCAAGCAAGCACACTTAGAAGGAAGGTAAAATAAAAAACTTTTTCACGTTACCCCTATCGCCAAAAACTTCATTTACTTACTTTTGATAGAAAATTGTGGACTGTAAATGAGATATAAATTAATAATGATATATGTTTGCTTATGACCCTTTTTGAACTCAAGTGAACTTTGCAGAACTGTTCCAAAACAACTCCCAATGGAGAAGAATACATGAATGCCAAATTCCACTAAAATCAGATCAAACCCTTGAGAGGAGAAACACTTTCAACTACTGGGACAGATAGACAGACACAGCAAGGAATGTGCTTAAGCCACGACTGACCTACGGTCATCGGCTAAGAAAATTGGTGTCTTGTGGGTCCTCTGCATATTCAGTTGGCCTGTACTTTTAAGTTGGTTACAATCATTTAATTAAAGGCAACAATGGATATAGTCATGGACTTGCTATGTTTCTCCTTCCTAGGATTGGAACATGATATCAAACTCCATGGTCCAGGCTTGTTGTTTGCAATGGAGAACGGCAAAAGTACTAAGAAGAAGTTGCCAGCAGTCCCTCAGAATGGTGAAGTCGTAGCAAGCCCCTTAAAGGCAGCAAAGATGACTGTCTCTGAAGGACCCTTAGCGTCCTATGGGCCTTTCTTCCTAGAGTATGCCCTCCTGGCAGAGTAGTGAGTACCTAGGATTTGCTCAACACCTTCCAGATATATATATACTACTTAAAATTCCTTATCTCTATTTAAAATTTATAGTTTCTTAGCTAATATCATCAAAGTATATGATATTATGATGCTATAAATTAATTGATGTCAAATGTACCACAAATGGTTTCCATAAATAACTTCGGACAGTCTGGTATTAGCTGAATAATGTCATGTATATTACAGCAAATTTTTTCCAGGAATAAAAGGATCGTAATTGTTATTGGCACAGTATAAGCTTTTGTGTATTACTCCTACTGTACTGGACCCCAGATTCTGTGTTAGTGAATGTCTATGCATCGTTTATATCATATAAAACCAAGCTACTACTCTTATCATATGTGATGCATTAATAATAGCCCATATTGCAAGATTTCATGTCATCAGAACCACCTTTTTTGATAATTTTGATAAAAACATAACTGCAATAGCAATGACTTAGATTCTCAGTTAGCTATCACTATTATCTGTGCCTCTTTACCATGTAGCAACTTGCTTCGGAAGCAGAGACTGCCTGGTCTGTACGTCGTTCCATCAGCCAAGTCGCCACTTCGTAAGTAAAACACATTTTCAAGTTTGTTATCTGACAGGTTGTTTAGTACCACTTGCCATTGAAAGGAAAGTTCAGAAGGATTAGAAAACTATATGTATCAGCTGAACTTCCATTATTAATCAACTGATATTGATAAGTAATTATGTTTATCTGGCGCCTTAAGACTCACATTGTATATTATATTGTTCATTAAGCTGTATTGTTTTCATTTATTATTGCGCTTGTTGCTTGAGTAGATTTGTAGAATATAGAATTATTACTAATTTACTATATACCACATTCAATCCTCGTCTATCTTGTCTTTTTATGCGTTAACACGTTCAGAAACTCTTTCTGCAGGAATACAAATTCTTTACATGTCTATTCTGTAACAATCGGCTGCGTTCAGATCATCATTATTCATTGTTACCCTCGACGAAATTTATGTGGAATAATTCGTGGGGGGGGGAGCGTCTTCAAGTTCGTGAACCACAAACACGACAGCCGCAGCTTTAACTGTTTACCACATACAGTGTAAAATACTACTTTATCATTATTTGTAGGTAATTCAAACTTACTACTACCGATTGAATAAACTATACTTTGTGCTAATCTTTAAAAAAGATATCAAGCATAATTTGTGTTGCTTCATTATTACGTAACTGAATAATGTTAAAGCCCCGCCTATATGAAATGGAATCTTCGATTTGTGCAATGGGGTCTTTTATTTCGGGGTTTGTATTATTCCGTATAGGCCCATGGAGATTTTGCCCACTAGAATGCCACGTGTTTGCAGTACATTGAAGGGGGATTCGCTAAGCTTGATACATATCAAGTGCATTTATTGGTCGCCATTAACCAAATGTTAGTCGCCAATGGCGAGATGGCGAGCGTGTATGTCAAGGCCTGCCTCTTACTGAGCTAGAATAAAAAGACAAAATAGACAAAAAGAATAAAAAGAAAGAGTCTGTCATTCAGTGTCAATTGATCTTAATGCTATCCATTGTAATCATCATAGATTTCAGCCATTGTATGAATTCTGATAGAAGCAGCATTATATTTAAAATATATACCCTAGGTGCATCAAATTAGGCCATAGCAAACCCTCCCCCCCCATTTGTTTCATAGCACCTCTGCAACCTTTGGTCATATTCGGCAGATATCTGAGTCAGTCGGCAAATCCACCGAATAAAGCCATAGACGACGGCATCGAAAGCTTTGTTATCTTACTTTCGCAGTCAAATTAAAGGCCTATATCTCGATTCTGACCAATAAAACCAAAACAAATATTTGAGATGTTTGTCCTAATTTGCTACCTTTGACGTTTCTTTTCAGACTGGTTCGGAGTTTTATTTATACGACAAGGTATATACCAGGAAGGTGTCTTCAAGTTTGATCTCAACATTCCAGAAAATTTCCCTGATGGTGAATGTCCAGTGAGTTTGTAGTTACACTGATAGTGGTACTAGTTCAGTAAATTCAAACAGGATCTCCATACACCGTTCCTATATGTTTGTTACATCCCGTGAAGCATAACTATAGGTATGACTGACCTCTCTACCCTAAACTATTGCTAAACTATTATAGTGCTAGTATTCAGTATATCATTGTTAGCTATTTTGTGTACAAGGTATGCCTAAGGCTTGCCTGATTCCAAGTTTTGGAAGATGGCTATTCTTAGTCCATCACTTTCATATTAAATTATTTTTATGTCAATTAGTGTGTTTTTTTTCTGATCTGAAGTATTATTCACCAGCATCTGTTAGAAATTTGTATAAAGAAAATTTCCCTGAAGGTGAATGTCCAGTGAGTTTGTAGTTACGCTGATAGTGGTATATGTTCAGTAAATTCAAAATTCTAACTTATATACATTCATGAAGATGCTTTACTCTGCTCTAGATAAATGCAAAAAAGGACTTGTTAAGTGTACTAGGGTAATTAACATAGTGTAGTTTAGTATATCAGGGTATACAGCAGTTAGCTGGCAGATTTTCAGCTCATAGTGGTGAGAGTAGCTGGAAGTTTTCAGTCCCAGGATAGTCAGCGATTCGTTCATCTTTCCAGACGTTAACCTTCAGGCCTCCTTTGTTCCATCCAATGGTCGATCCCGTGTCGGGGGTACTTGACGTTCACAGAACGTTTTCAAAGTGGCGGCGCAATACCCATCGCATTTGGCAGCTGCTCCTCTTCGCCCGTAGGGTCTTTTATCGCATTGACATCACAGAGCCTTTCAACTCGGAAGCAGCAAAATTGTGAGTTTTTTTATGCGTGAAATATTGAAATCACGTTTTAGATTGCAGAGTAATTATTTCCTATAGCTGAAACAGTGAAAGTGTATATGGACCTTTCTAGCTGCAGGGGGTTACTTGGTAGCGAACAAGTGTGAATTTCTTGTGATTTTCTGATCTGTATTATGTTTTACCCTGCTTGGTCAAAAGTGACGGTATACGCTATAGAACCAGTCACACACGCAGGGCATGTTTGCATCGCTATTGGATCCCACGGTAATGCTAACACATCATGCAATTCTTTCAAAAGTATTACAATGGTGCTAAACGCTGCATTAATTTAGTATACAGTACAGACCGTTCAACGATCGTACCAAGTACAATGCATAGAGTGCTGACTGCAGTGTACTTTACAAGTAGGCTTCTGTTCTACAGTACTATTACTAAATACTATACTAGACACTCGAACGATCATGCCGTATACAACACATTGTGAAATTGCAAGTGCAAAGAAGTAAACTTCACACCCTCAAGATGTGTGTTGGTTATGCATTCGTGATAACATTTGAGAAATCCCTTGAATATTCCAACAAGAGTGAAAGTGAAATTATTCATACCAACGATGTTTTATCAGACGACGGATAATGTTTGGTATTGTTGTTAATTGCATTGTGAACCAAGTGATCGTTGCCTCCGGTGACGTCATTGATATGTATCATCTATAAGACATTTTGCACTTTGTGCTTGCAGTTGAGAAACGGAATAATGTAATATAAGAAAGAAAGTGGTTACTTGTAAGTCAATGTTTGTAACTCTTTTAAAATTCCTGTTTACATTACAGATATGACAAGGATTTGGAGGCGTTCAAGTCCAAAGTTTGTGAATGCGTGCAATTGTTGAAGGAGTGTCTCTATGATCCCGCTACCACAGAGGATGATCATGCTATAGTCTTCAGTCACTGGAGAGAAGACATTCACGAAACCGTTAAACACTCTATCCTCAATAAAAGACAAGTATGCTGCTGCAATATTGATCTCATTTTGGCCATTAAGTTTAGTAGCAATCAAAAGTGACTTCTTCAAACATGTCGGACGGGTCTTGATCGTCTGAAGCCTTGTCTGGAACAAATTTTATTTGAGGTTGACCAGTTTACAAAGCTCTGGAGATGAATTTCTTCAATTATCACACGTAATCTCGACAATGATGGCATCCAAACATGCATCATTATGGGTGAATTGTATAATTATTACTGTATCTCGCTGACTCTCGTTTATAATGTGTTATCTGGTTGAACATTTAGTCTGGAATGATCTTTGACAAATCGGTATAGTCTTGTGTCCCTGGTTCATCACACCTTGCTCCGAAGGAATTAGTGTACCTGGGTAGATCTTGATTGGACAATTCTGTGTGCATGAAATTCAGCTGTCCATGCTGATAATTTCAACTGGATATGAGATGATTGCTTATAAGACTAAATCGCATTAATTTATGTTTACTACAGTAATTAATTCATGGTTTTGTTTGTTTATATTGATTGGACAATTATTGTCTGTACATGAAACAGCTGACCATGCTGGTAGTTTCTACCTGATATGAGATGACTGCTTATAAGACTAATTAATTTTTACTACAGTAATTAATTTGTTGGTTTTCTCTTTTCGATGAAGAACCAGGAGCAAACTGAATTGAGAAATGCTCAGACATCAGGATTATCCTGGCTCAACCCTGTGACTTTGCAGCCTTTCAACAAAGATCCATGACCTCTGTTAACAATGCCGATGGTAGAACAAGCGGGTCATTATCCGTGCAAGGCGGTCATAAAGTTGACATATCTTTTAACTGGTCACAGGACGTTAATTTGCAATTTACATAATTGATCAGGAAAAGGAAGAGCCATTTGGAAAATCTTGGTGAGTCGGATCAACAGTTTCAACAACGATATAACGTGAGGATTGCGATTTGTTGCCTGTCCATTCAGCCCCAAGTTTTCCTAGAAGATGCCCATCTACGTCTACCACAGTAAGAGGTATCTACCTAATGTATAGATCAGGGACTTAATGTTAAGTCTTCGTATTCGGTAAAAGGGCCACACGTTATAAAATGCATGTGGCTTGTGTTTTCTTTACTAACTAGCCAATAAGAAGTGTTGGACTCTGTGTTAAGAGGACTCATTGAGGAATTTAAGATGTGAATGAAGTCTAGTATCTAATCCTTTCAAGGGTGTAACTTTTATTACATGTACAGCAGCACCAAAGTTAGTTGTTTTTTAAAACAGAATATTGAGTCGAAAATAAAAAACGCTAATTTCCCTTTCTTGCATATTGAGTTAAGGAGCAGCCTCTTGCTATTAAGCAAAGAATTCACTATGGTTGTAACAAATACCAGATTTTATAATTACTTCATTATCTCTTCTGAAATAAAAGTTGTAGGACCTCTCTTTATTTTGAGAAATACAGTTCAACCATAAACAATGGTTTCCACCGTCAGTGATATCTTCAGACTCGGTTTGCTCTATTCAAATAATGTTAAATTCAAAAACTTTTATTAAAATCCAATTAATTTCATTACATTATGTAAAGAGACTACCCCCTCCCCATTCCTCCCAACAGCCAAGAACATAATATTCTAGTGACAGGGAAAGCTGGATGGAAAACATCTGTAGAAACGTGATTGTTATTTTTACATGGTTGTTTTTCCTGTGTGGGAAATTATTGTTGTTGGGTAATTTATACCGGGTGGTTTGAACACTTGGATGTATTTAACTACAGCATCAACCATCTTTCCACATTGTCTATGCAAACGGCTTGTTGAGGTTCCTTTGAAAGGTTTTTTACAAACCACAATAATGTACTTATTGTGTTATCTGTATATTACATAAAAGTTTGTTACATTAATAAACCAACACCAATGTGACGCACTCGTGGAATTACGTACATTTAAGATGTTGTTACTGCCGATAGCTTTAAAGGTGCCTTTTATGTCAACTAGTCAGGTTTAGAATTCTGTTGCTTGAAGTTTTCAAAATTTCAAAACACAAAAATGTCAGCATCGGTCACTTTCCTCTGAGAATCTAACTACAAAGAGTTTCAAGTTTGTTAGAATTGATTTTAATAAGTTGGGGGTAATTTTGAAATGTTCTATTGTTTGAGTACTGGGATGATGGATTGTATAAACAAAGCAGACAAAACTTAACACACAAAAACCATAAATTACACACACATCTGTGTTTGACCTTCTTAACAACCATATAGCATCAATACATCATTGTGGATTAAAGAAACCACTGTCTGTTGTTGTTGTGTCAGTATTTCTGCTGTGCTTCTGTCCTTCACAAGTATCTGCCTCTATCCTTGATCCCATATGGTGGCCCTAATCTGTCCCTTTAACTGTACCTCATAGTTTCAGAGGAACTAGTTGCAATTTGTTTTAAGATAAACTTGCGTGTGTTGTGTCTACGTTGCGTTTTCAGACCTTTTTTTTAAGTTTTACTGCTTTTGGTGTTGGAAATGCCAAAATAAATGAACTTTCTATTTCTTTAAATTAATCTTTTTCTCTGATTTCAATAAGACAATCTACAAAACCTCTTATTTTATGTAAGAGAAATTCATTACTATGGAATCTGGAGTACACCAAGCTTATTAAAATGCCACAGCCCATCACACTTGTCAATTGCAATTATGTTTTTACATGTTTCCTTCATAGTTTGTATATTTCATTATTTTTTAATGCTTATACCATATTGTAAAAGTAATGTTTTAGTTATTAGCCATGTCTAGTTAAATCCTCAATATGTGCCCAGGAATCAGAGATGGTTGACTAAACATTCATGAGCCTTGGTAAACCTCAGTGTGTGCCCATGAATCATTGGTAACCATTTATAAGCCAAGTTATTTCCTCAGTGTGCTCCCTGGATTCAGTTGTCTTATGAACCATTGATAAGCATAGTTAAATCTTCAATATGCTCCTGGGATTCAGAGTTGGTTACTAATTAATAACTAATTAATAATACTTAATAATCAATGTATGCCCTGGATCCAGTTGTTTACTAACCATTAATATGCCCAGTTTTATATCCTCAATGTGTGCCCTGGATTCAGTCAGATTATCTTTCATATCATATAGTGCCTACCTTTCATAATAAAATATATAATCCTAAAACTTGTTTTGTTGAAGAATTCAAAATATATTGTAGAATATACAAGAGATGTTTGAATGAGAAAGAAGGTACTGCATTTGGAGGACCAGAGCCAGGAAATTAGAAGGGGAAGCAGAACAGCCGAATAACCCGTAATTATTGAAATGGTGGAAGTGGCACTGATCAAGTATAATCATCGACACCTCTCATCTACTCATGTTTTGTTCCAATTTCTCCCTAATGGCTATGCCCCTGGGGATGAGCACTCCAAAGAATTGTGATGGTTAAATTGTGAAGTTATCATACAAAAATACGTTTTGGGTGATATATCATTTTTCCAATCCTGGATTTTATGAACAATTTATCAAAGTTTCGAATGGACGAGGATGCTCGGCGGATTAGTATTCTCCGTTCTGCTCGTGGGCAAATTTCAGTTATGAAGTTCACTGCTGTTACATTATGTTTGTGTTTTCTTCACTAGTTTTCTTGAAAATTCCCATAAGTTGTTTCATATGATCTGTAACTTACTTTCATCAAAGTATTTTACTATGTATTATTATATGCTATAAAAATGTGTATGTGCAATTTATGGACCAGATATGAATAAATTAAGTTTTGAATTCTTGTTTAAAACCTAATTTGTGTCTGTTTTTTGAGTTCCATGAATGCTTTTTCTAAATCCATACGATTGTATCTGTTGCATAGAGATAAAAAATAAAATAGTAGTCTATAACAGAAGTCTAACAGGTTGGTTTCTGGTATATATACATCAAGTAATACCACCTCAAGTATAGTATGTATAAGATAGGGTGTAGGCTTGTATCTACACAAGTACATACACTATATTTGTCGCAGTCTTACATGAGGTACATACCCAGTTTCTGCATATTTTATCAGGGATATGTTACAATTCACACTGTAAATACACATAAATGTGTAGAGGGTTCAGTTTGGTTTACATCATATCAACCCTTCTGCTATAACTTTAGTTGCAGCAATAAATAAAAGACTAAGATTTATCTGTTCTATGCAATTACCATAATTATATTGTCATCACAGTAAAGGGAGCATGTTCAATGTTTTGCAGGATGTTACCAAAGTCAGCACTGTATGGTAGAGAATTCACAATTGAAGCAGACCTTTAACATGTTTCAGGAAATCAAAATTAGTAACTGAGAATAATGAAGTGGTCATATTGGCATGCAGGCTTCTGTGATGAATGGTTTAAATATGCCATCTACATATAAAATGTTCATGCACTGTTTGATTTCATTCCATGATATGCAGTAACTTCTGGAACACTGCTGCGGTCATAAACTCTTCTAAACATTTTAGCTATAAACGAGTATTTACACATGTCAATAGCTACAAATGTCAAAAAATGACACTGCTGAGAAGAACCCTGCACATACTGTACCTTCACTGACCATGCAGTTTCTTTGGCAAGAGCTAGCTGCAAAGGTCGGGGAGGGGTAATATTGTTATGAGCTTCAGAAGATACATTTACTAGGGTCTCAGTATTTTTATTGCCCACCAAGAAAGGGAAATGTGACTATGGACAAATCTGCCCTTCTAAAGAATAAAGTACATCCGAGACTATTTCTGATATAGGATACCTTTGTATTTATCAGAGTTGGGGGACAACAGTACATTAACAGATTTTCCTATACCCTACACAACTAACTATTTATATTCATTAGATCTTTACTGCTGTCAGCCAATGGCATCTTTAATTTGGTGAAGTAGATTTAGGGCAAGGTCCTCCTTACAGAGGTGCAGCAGAATCACTGTTTATTGACTGTTTTTCTTCAATATGTGAAGGTCTTTGAATTTTGTGCATCATGTCTTAGTAAGTATTTTACCTTTGACATGTACACTTTCAACAACATCACTACAACCATTTAGCAAGTCTTTACACATTGTCAAAATAAGTTAAATTTTATGAACTGGAATAATCACGGTACTCCGTACCAATCAGTATTGGATTACTGAAAAAGTAAATGAAACAATTGAATAACTACTATAGTCAATTATCTAAAGACAAATTTGAAGATATTTAAATGTTCAGATATTTTGCATCAATTCGTACACAACAATCCACACTTTGTTTAGCAATTACCATTACGATCATTATAAAAATTAAACTGGTCACAGCTGAGGAAACCAAAATTCTATGATTTTTTTTTAAATTTGATTGCCATGGATAGTCTGATCAGTTGCCATGGACATAGATTATGTCATCAGCCTTGATTTGTGGTTATGGTATTTAAGAAAACCCTCCCAAGAAAGAAGTTTGAGTCTAAACCAGTCAATGGCAGCACATGCCATGGCTTCAATTGCTTCCCAGCCGACCTATTTCGATCATTGGGCTCTGTTGGAGGACACAACCCCACCAGTACAGGCCGTCCAGTAACGCCACATATACTACACATTAACTTAGCCAAAAGATACGCTGAGAAGCATGATCATGGTGGGGCAGCATTACATAAACCAGGCAGATTTCATAGACTGCAAATGATCCTTCAACATCCCCCTGTATCGAAGTGTATGTAATAGAAATACGTTAAACATGTACAATAACTGTCATGTGGTCAAGACAAATCTCAATGGGAAGTTATTTGTCCTTGTGGATATCATCAAGTTTGTCCTCAAGTTCATGTGTAGATATGTCCTTCGAGGATGGCCTTTTTCCTGTAAAGCAAGTAATTAGAACAATTCCCATCAACTGACTATGGCCAGTGTAGGCCTACCTTTTGTGGTCGCAATGGGAAGATATTTATCCTTGTGGGTATCTTCAAGTTTATATCATTGTCCTTCATTGTGGATATATTTATCCAGAATTATTGCTAGCCCTGTCCTTCAGTTAATTATGGATATATTGGTTCTTCAATGTGGAATCATTTGTCATTCATTTTGTCATTATTTGTCATTCACTATATATTTATATATATAT
>JAODAG010317048.1:0-11998 GCA_027574785.1 Orphnurgus asper | reverse complement strand
GAAGGAATTAAGGGGAGGGAATTAAGTTAATATTCATTCACTGATGTGTGGTAAGGTGTAATATGCTATTGCCTCTTGTGAAATGTGTTCATTTGCAGGTATCAGTTTAAACCCAGTACTGCAGTACAATTTACCAAGGTCTTCTTCTTCGCCACTGGTATCACAGCAGTATACATGGTATAAATACTGCTGACTAATGTGCGAGATATATTGTTTCCCCCGCAGATATCAGTTCAAAACTGACGAAGGAGAGATTTCATTCGGTATAACTTACATCGTCAAGGGCAAAGACCCTGTCGTAGTCCTACCAGTACAGAAAGTGCAATCTCACATAACACCGGTGGATGGTGAAATTGCTACTGAAGAGATCGGCTCATGTAAGCTTTTAAAATGAAACTAGTCTTCTATTTCATATTATAACTAATATATATTTATGCGAGTTGAGTAAAATAGCTGTCTGAGCCTTCGTTTGAATAATGCTAAAATCGGCTGACGTACGTACAGTGACTTATCGAGGTCTTTTTAGAAGTGGGAGGGGTTGCATGGGGAGGGGGTAAAAGCAGGGAAAGGAAACTAAGAGTCTACTATGGAAGTCAGATTTATAATGTAAAGAAAGCAGTCAGTCATGTACCCTGGAATTATTAGTTTGGTTTGGTCAACTTTCACCCTCTTCCCCTTCATCTGGATATCTGAAGTGTGACCGTTAACAGGTACTTTAATAAGCCACAGTTTGACACGGCCGTATATAGCTAGATCGTTATTGTTTCTGTGACAGTACCGCATGCCACCATGCAGCCAGCCTACAAGCTTGTCTAAATCACTGCACTCACGAGATGAATGTATTTTTTCAGTGACCTAGCAACGAGGGTATATCGTTAAATTAATAGCTAAGTAAGTGAAACTACGTTCGGTCTGTTCTTTTTCCCCCCACCCTCGAGTATAGACGTGATCCGGTTTGACAACTCTGCCATGTTGACGAGCAAGACGCTCAGCTACCTGATAGAGGTCTTGGAACCCGACGACGACGAAGATTTGTTCGAGACTTCGATAGAGGATAATTAAACGGGCGGATTTAGCCTGAACGGTCAACCAGTGGTCCAACTTCCGAGCGACTTCCAAGCCAACCTTGCAGTCACGCAATTGCACATAAATCTGAAACGGTTTCAAAGTCTGGATCGACGGAAGTCCGATTCGATCAGCAACTTACTTCACAAGGTTTGGATACTAAAGATTCGATAGTGATCTAGTGTCAATCAAAAAGCAAATATATACTCATTGAGTGCATGATAATCTATATATTGATCGAGAAAGACCTAAAGGAGAATTTTTTTATTTTTAAGAAAAGTGCTGAAAAGAGCTGCCTCTGCGGAGTGTCTGTAATCTTTCCTTGATAGGATGTCATGGGTCGGTTTCTGTCAAGGGTCATCAAAGACTATATTATTACTCTCACACAGGCAGCATTCATATACTATTTGGCGGGTAAAATGTCTACAAGAAGACTCGATCCATACACGGATGCTTTGTAAAGTGGCTAGCTTGTAAAACGAAAGCATTTATGTCTGACATTTGTAGGTAAGAAGAATCCTTCAAAAGGGAATGATAACGATATTTTGAATCACCAATTTTAAGTATATTTACCAGCTATATATAGTAAACTAGAGAAATGCCAATTTTGAAAACCAAAAAGTAAATCAACTTAACAAATGATTATCTTGTATTAATATTTGCCTTTTTTCTTCTTTCTGTTCTTTTCTACATCAAAACAGTAAATAATTTTCTTCATATTCATGGATTATATTCATATGTATTTGAATATATTATGTATTTGAATATGATAACTTTTCCTTGCTGTTTGTTCTTCAACATCACTTTTCTTGACGCGATCATGAGCAGAGATATGGTGTCAACATTCCATTACATAATACATTCATATATTCATATATAACATGAATAATATGAATATCTTATATATTTGAAAACTTTTTTTTTTTTTTCTCTTGCTGTTTATTCGCCATGCAGCATCTCCTTTCTTCCTTACAGTTCATATGTATGTTTTCCAGCTATATGTTCTGATTCTTTTAACAGAATAAAAGAAAACAAACAAGTCTTAATGATTTACGCGTTTAGTTAAATCTAAGGACAGCTAAAACACTGACGACATTCAATCGGCCGGCGTAATCATGACTCAAATCAGTTCAGCTCATCGCAAAATTTTCTTTCAGTAATTCATCATAACTTGCATATAATGCTTACGTTTAGGTAAGATTTGCATTTCTACCTTGTTTTGTTGTTAATATGATTGAAAGTGTAGGAATTAGTACAGTTAGGACTATAGTGGCTGAGGAGAGACAGGGATCCCCTACTCCCCTCTATTTTAACTATTTATGACTCATAACAGATGGGCATTGAGCACCAGATTTTTTTGTGAAGTTTACTCCACCCCAAGTCTGCCAAACAGCTTGTCATCATGATTCCCACTGTGTTCCTTTTAGGACGTGTGACGTTCGTAAAGTTTTCTGTAAATCTTTTTGAAACGACGGTGCATAGTTAGATAGTTGTTAAAATTTACATTTGAAATATTTATGCATGAGTTTGCACTTTCATACTCGTTGAGATAGACGAGGTTTGCATAATATCTTGTATAGTATGTTACGCATTTAAATTACTATCATACTTTTTAATTTTAATCGTATTAATTTAAGTTAATCATACTCGTTAATTAAGGTTTGCACCTACTCTGCTGTTAATTGTATTTAATATTCTTATAGTTTTGAGGGTCATACGTTAAGCGAACGCCTCTCAGCGCGAAAAATGATGATGTGTACGTGTGGCCTTTAATGAACCAAATGCAATAAATGTACTCGCCTTTTCCTCGAACGCGTTTGGAAAAAAGTTTTTAATAACAAAAAACTTTGAATTTTGTTATCGTTAACATTTTAGTTGTTAAACTGTGCCAATTTGTCTATACTTATGTAAATAACTGTTGTAAATAACATGTGTACTACTATTCATACTATGGACATTTACAGTATATTGCCATAGCTCAAATTCTATTACAGGGTATATATATATATTCATTGATGAACAAGATGTTGAGTAATTTAGAATCTTCGTTTGAAGTACAAATTGATCAAAATAAAGAAAATGCAGTGCCTTTCAAAGATTATATAATATCTATTCAAGGTTTACAAAAAGAAAAATTCATGAATGAATTAATGGAATACATGAATGAATTAATGGAATGAATTAATTAATGGAATGCATTTCCCAGTAGTATTTACTTCCAAAGGAGTCTCTGATATATATTCACATTGTATTTTCTCTATATCAAAACTCAGTGATATGTCCTGATGAAGTATCCAACAGTTAAAGTGCGGGTACAATTGTTAGCGCCCAAAATATATACTTACAGAATATGACACAACATTCATAATTCATGTCCAGTTCAAGTGGGCCAACCAGCAAAAAAATATGCTCATCCTACTCATTGAGGTCTATAATAAAGCGAGTAATGGAAATACATCCTATGGGGGGGGGGAACTTTTTTGTATGTGAGGATCAGTATTTTATCATCTGAGGACCAGTTTCTTATATGGAGATCAGTTTCTTATATGACGATCAGTTTTGAATAATTTGAAGATCAGTTTGTTATCTGATGAGGATCAGTTTGTTATCTGATGAGGATCAGTTTCTTATCGTCTGAGGATCATCATGCAGTTTCTTATCCTTGGCCGATCAATATCCTACAAACTGACTGAGGCTCAGGTTCTTAGCAAACAGAGGCTCAAGTTTCTTGTCTGAAGAACAATTTTTTATCGAATGGCGATCAGCTTCTTATAATTTGAGGATCAAGCTTATATGAGAAGATAAAACTGTATTAAAATATCTGGATTGAACTTAAATGACTAGTTGTATTTGGTTCGATATGCCATCCAGTTAAAACTACCATTATCTGGATTATATTTTAAAAATCATACTATATTTAACTGCAGATGTAATGGATATGAAGTTACATCACCTACGGTTTATGATGACCAACACTTATGTACACCTGGTGTCAGATATATTTGTAGGATTTAAACATTTCCTATATTTATTCCTATATTTGTGCATCATCATTTGCCAGAGTGAAAGGAAGGTGCTTGTGGGGATCACAACTTTATTTGACAGTTTCAGGTCAGTGCCAACTGTTTTTGACTACTCTTGCAAAATCTTTCCGCTGTTGTTTTAGCTTATGGCTTTAATGGCTGCCGATTGCGAGGGGACAGGGGGATCACATCTCCCTCTCTTAAAGTGGGGTTCATTCTTTGGTTCTTGGCCACGCTTCTGCTGTAAACGATACCGATACATAAATGTACAACTAGCCGTGAACTTCTAACAACAAAATAATGTATATCGATTGGAAATAAAAACGTTTCTTTGGCGGCTTTTATTAAAAAGCAGTATCGCACTACTAACTACTACCGTCACTAGTACTAGTTGCAGACGACGGACGAGATTATAAGCGAAAGGAAGATGTCTGTTCCAATTTGATCGCGTGGAACGATTGCAAGGATCTGATGATACCTGGTCAGTTAACAAGTTTTAAACCTTTCGCCTTATCAGTATTTCTTTCTCCAGCCTAGTTAATTGGTTGAGATTTAAAAGTACCAACTCGTCAGACAAAACTGGTTCAGTGGTAGCATGTGTGTGTAGATATAATTATTATTATTACTAGTTGTATTACTATCCTACACCCTAACTAACCTGTTATACTTACTCAAGTATGTCTCTAGGCTATATTTGAGGTGCATGGTATTCATTACGACATACATGAACTGCCGGATGAAAAAAATATATACTCCACCGAACTAGGCTAGTCCTTGCTTCAACAGGTCCTAGAAGATACGTTACACAAACCTTGAAAACTAGTTTTGGAATGTAACATATAAGGACCAATACTAGTACTAAGTATTAGTACTACTACTATTTACTAAGTAGTTGTAAGTGTAATTTCTAGGATCTGTTCAAGGATAGGCTTAGATTAACAACATAGCATTATAGGCTCTGTAGCACAGTTTCATGGGTAATCTATATAACTCGGTGACTAACCCCCTGTAGTCCTCCACCACACGTTTGACCCATGAACTAATTTATAAAACTCCCCTAGGTCTGTTAGTGTTATATATATTCACTTTCTCCATACCCCAGTGGAGTGCCCTGCCACCAAACTATAGTTTAAGGGGAACAACTTTTAAGGCTACAGTACTGGAGGCTGCCCATCAACAGAAGCTAAATTTAGATATTAAACATGTACATATGCATCACCACGAAGTCCTCTAAGCGCATGAGAAGTTATATTTAGATGCTTCGACCTTTGACTACATGAAAGACACATCATACTTTAGAACTTAACCTGTACACACCTAGAAGTCTTTCTCTGAAACTTTGCCAATAACTCTGCCTATCCCTTGAAAAGTGCCTACTGTACTTTGAGACTCATGTCAATACAGGTGCGAGCAAAGAATTACAGCCCTCCACCTCACCCTGCATGCTCATACTGTGCACATGTTATCCTACTGTACACTCTCCATACGGACACATAAAGCCTAGCCTAGTTGTGAATTGATTAATATTATTTATGTAAGTTGGTGCTTATCAGTTTACGCATTATTCGGCGGCTATGCTATTATGTAGACAATTTTTATGTTGATTTTATGTTTTTTCACTAATTCATAGCCAACATTGTTGTCTTCGTTCATCATGGAAGTAAACTTCCGCAGTATCGTTTTGTTGCGTAAAAATAAGGCAGTATGTCAAGTTTTGCAAATACATGCTGACCATAGTATTAAACTATTGTATAGTTTCGCTAATTGGAGACTTGGCAGGCACTCTAATCGAGTGGAGAAAGCTACTGTACAATGACATTTGCTTGAGATGGTGTATGCAGGGGGGCTCTTCTGCGGTCCTGACTGCAAACATGAAACAATGTACAGTAGTACTGTATACATTTTACGTCTTCCCCCACTTTTATTTTAAATAGCAGAGAAATCGTGCCATGCAGGCCAGTTTATAGGCTGACTAGAGATATAGGTCAACCTGTGAGGACAGATCTATCTCTGGACATTCTGCTGTATGTGGAATATGTACCTCCTGCTAGTCCCCTTCACAGATCGTATTGGAAGGATAAAAAAAAACTAGCATTGTATCATTAAATTTTCAATAATTTGTACTGGTTTCTTTAGTGCATGAAGTCGTTGTTGGCTATGTGGTTTAATGTCCCGCATGTTTTCCTGCATCCGTTGGGTTGAAATGCTATACTTGGATTTAACAAGAATTGTTGTTGATTTCACAAATGTCAAAGGTGTGTTAATCCTCCTATGTCTACAGTACAGGTATGGGGTGAAGAGTTCAAAGGCCAGTGCCAATTTCAAAGGCCAGTGCCAATTTATACATCAAAACTACCTTTATAAGATGAAAGTAGCTGTACTGTGTGTGAAATGTGTCACTGCTTTCAGTACAGTAGCCTATACAGTCCTATACTTTCTAATAGGTAATGGAAAGATTGTTAGTATTGGGTGGTATGTTGGTGAAGTGTGGGGTATTTAAATTTTAGAAGAATTTAGGTTTCTTACTATACCTTAGGGAACAGTATGACATGTACTTATTGTCATTACGTGGCTGGGGTGGTGTAAAACTGTTTACACAAAATATCGCTCTCAATTAGTCAACTTGGCAAATTCTAGGAAACAAATTTGACTGCACACATTCAATCAATTGATCAATATAGCCACTTAAGTATATACTGTAGGCAAAGGAATCACAAAGCCAACCGTCTTTCTGGTCTCGCAAAGCGTTCTATAGATCTGTGGCCCAGGTTACCCAGGGTCTATTGTCTTGTCTTGCTAGTCCAAGAATATGCCAATGACAGTAATTTTGTCAGCTGTGTCTAATAATCTATGGGTGGCAGCAGCTGAAAATGCCCTCCATGTATGTATGGCTACACACCCAACTCCAGACCGAGGCAGTGTTTATTACTGATGTTTCCTCACGATATTGGTTCCCTAGTCTAATTCAGAAAATCCTGGATCTGTCACTGGGTTGGGTTCTTTCATTTGGTTCTTTCGGATTGTTTTCTTAAAACATTGGTCCTTGATGAGTTTCCATATTCTAGAAGTACTGACCTTTTTTCTGAATTGGAATACACTACATTAATACTACTTTACTAAAGAAAACTAAGTTTTTTAATAAAATTAAGATTAATTAGTGTCTGCATCAAGTGTAACAGATCATTTTGTATTAAATGTGTAGGTCTCCTTTTCCGAGTTAATTAATCAAATATGCACCTTCTTATTCATGTCCCAAGTTTTTCTGTTCATTGATCATCGATAACATGCACCCACTATGAGTCACTTGACATCGATGGTATCTCATTGCTAATAGCACTATTGTTAACGCTTGAAAATACAGTAGTTTTGTCAAGATGCTTAATTACTGATTTACGTTTGAGGTGATGGCCCGTTATCTCGCAATCGTTAAATCAATAAAACAATCAGTCGCTCGGAAAGATATAATGGAGATGTGCTGGTAATTATAGGTTAAATCTCGACAAAGGCGTTGATTAGCTTTGTAGTTTACTATACCATTAATTTTAATATCAGATTGTACAGTTAAAGTAGGTCCCTGGGAAAATGAAGTTGGCCAATAACGTTTAAATGGTTCGACTGCTCTCGATCGAAGACAAATATTGAGTTTACATGTAACCACACGTAATCTGCACTCAGTGGATATATGAGCAGCCGGCTTGGCGACACCCAACAATAATGGCAGACACAGGTAGAGTTGGAAATCTTACCAAGGATCAAGAAACGAAACTTGCAAAGGTATTATACCCACGCTGTTTGGGTTGGCAGGAAAGTGTATGAATACATACTGTACCTAGACTATTACATTCTCAGTACAGAGTGAGTGGTGTGTGTGTAACAACCAAATGTGTGTCACCAAATACACTGTTAATTCCTGTTTAATTCAATAATCAATTAGATCATTATTAACATAATAAAAATTAATGCAAGATGATTGGGAAGCAAATTGCAATTATAGAAAGGTACGGTCATTATCACATTAATTGGCTGTGGGCTGTGAAGCTCATGCCAAGTACTGTACGTGTACGCACCATACAGAGTATCAGTTGATGTCACTATTTTTATTGCTAATATTGTACAAGATAGTGCAAAATTATATATATTTTTTTATGTAATGATACTTCATTGTACATCATTGAATATCCAGCAATAATTAATACTTTACGTTTATTTTGAACGATGTAGCATGTAAGTTACACAGTAACTAGATATCTGTCGGTATCATTCAGATATAACTATAATTACAGACCATTTACCCGTGACTGGAGCAGTACAACCCGAAATCCACCCCCTCCCTCTCCCTGAAAATGAGCTGCCCATGCAGTTGCTCATGCGAAACCGATGATCTTGATTCTAAGTGTTATGTTGCCTGTCTGTGGCGGTTGCATGGCTGACTGTAATGAGGAAACTGGACAATGGTGGATATCACGAGGACATTGGTGCTGAATCCCTCGACCTCAGGAGTACGTTGTTAATCTTAAGGATACTTTTTCGTCAAGCAAACAGTGAGAATTAGTGAAACAACAATGATGACGTTGAAGTGAACGAAAATATTTTATAAAAATTGATCCTGTGATACAGTGCAGATCTGTATGATGAATGCTGTTAAAAAAAATAATTCTCGTCAATGCAGAGTTGATTCACGTAATATGTCTTCAAGATACTGCAGGTAATTAAGGTAACTTGGATGATTAAGCTGTATCTGTATTTTGCAGAATTTTTCATAGATCATGATTTTTATTTTGATAGACCATGATTCATTTTATTGTTCTTCACAGTTTAAGGAAAATTTGAAAGATGTCCTCAAGGACAAGCATACGGATCATCATCTGCTGAGGTTTCTTCGGGGTAAGAGATCCAGGACTTGGGAAAAAAAGAGGGGTGCTAGTCTATCTCACCTCCCAGAAAGCTGATGGGGGCACAAATAGAACATCTGCAAATTATGATAATTTAACTATGAAAATTCATATCAGATTAGAGTGTCTGCCCCCAGATATATCATGATATTTAAGGGTATTTAAGTGAATAAGGGTATCATACAAATGACACAATGTTGTGAATGTAGTTAGGGGTGGGGAACCTATATTTATGGTTCCAATTAATTGATGTCATATTATGTCATGTATAAAACATTTTGTTTTAGCCTTTGCATAGTCATTGGACCCTCTCCCCTGCAAAAAAAGTTATAATTTGTAATTGTATAAAATTTGCTTCTTCACGATCTTGCTAAAAGGTATGTTGGACATTTTTCTGGCGTTTCATTGACGAAAAAGGTGGGGCTACGTCGAGGGGTAATTTTGCTCCTCGTCCCATATACTGAGGGATTACCCCAGACCAACCTGGGGTTTACGTGTAAGCTTATAGCACCTTCATTGCCACATTGTCAGTACAAACGTGCAGCCGAATTTGAGATACGTTACTGTAGCCGCAACCCTCCAGAGTCGGGATTAACCCGTCTCATGTGATACAGCAGCTGCACCACTATTAGCTCCGATTTTTTATTTTTTTTTTCCTTTTTCAGCCAGAAGTTTCAATCTGAAGAAGACGGAGGAAATGTTCCGTGCGGTGAGTTTGCCATAAATTTTGCTTATTGTTACAGCTAGACTATTATACCAATGGATTAACTGGAGTAAAACGAGTAGTTGGATATAATTTAATATTGTTACTAATTAATACCCCCTGGCAAATGTTTTGTCATTGTAGGACTATTATCTGCACATTGACATTGGATAATTCTTATCTGTGCAGATTCTGTTCAGTAAGTTCCTGTAAATTAAACAGGCAGAATTTGACCTTTGATGTGTAAGTGAGGTCCATATTATCACAATCGGGTGATGTCTATATGATCATCATTTGATATAGCATACAGAGTTTGGAGGCTCACAAGCATGCAGTACACAATGGGAATTTATTGAAACAATAGTTAAGCAAGAGCAAATCCAACCACTTTGCACAAAGAGATGAGTTTTAGCAGATTTTGTTATTTAAAAGGAAAGTATGTATATGGTTTGAATATCGGAGCAATCAACCTTTCCCTTTATGTAACTGCACATGTACGATCAAACCTTAATGATGTGGGATTGGGTGAGGAAAACATGCAGGCTCATTGCGCGATTAATCGGTACGGTGAAGGGGGTGCAGGGTGTTCAAGTCAATTGTTGACCATTTTGGCGGGGACACCCAAGGATTGTTGATGCATAACATATGTAAAACCTAAGTAAGGGAAGTTATATACTCTCTCCAACCGCTCCCACTGGCAATGTTCCCCATTGGGGGATGGACCAACAATTTAGGTTTTTTGGTTGGGAAGCACCCTGATTTCCTCATACCCTGAGTTTGGTGTACAATGATGCAAACATGCGTGTGGAACTTGATATGAAGACACCATGTATTTGGGGCAAAGTATGTGGCACATATGTCCCTCGTTACTTTTGTAAATTGTTCCCCTTCCTCCTAAATTCTATGAGTATTTTAAAAATTTAAGTACCGTATAATCAGAGCAGTTATTTATGTCCAGAAATTCTAACCAGGGACCTGCTAAATATACCTAACTATTGTACAAAGTCATGAGTTAAGTCACTGCAAATAAAAATTTTTGGAAAATATATTGTTTAGTATTTGTTTTGATTCCTTACTTTCATTTCAGGATTTGGAATGGAGGGCAACCAACAAGATCAGTACTATCTTGCAGGATTATAAACCTCCAGAGGTACGTTCATGGATGTCGTTAGGAGTGAAAGGAACTGTTGCTGGACCTGAACACGTTTCATAGCGAGACCTTTTAGTTTACTGTTTTAAAGGACTTATGGAAGGAACCTATGCAGTCATGCTCATGTATGTACGTGTCTGTCTGTACATGCGTACATATGTACACGTCTGTGTAACACCTTGCTTGTAAACACAAGGAAACAGCACTGACATATTTAGTCCTCTAACATTTCACCAAGTTGACCCCTAATAAGTTATGGATCTCTATCGTATTTTGGTTAATTTCTCCTGCATATTATAGTGAGTGGATGGGACTTAATGTGAAAATTTTAAAATTCGAAATTCTCCATAACCATGACTTCATATTTGGTAGGGACAATTTGGAAGACCATTGAGGCCAAATAATAAATGAATAATTTTTTTTTAAATATTTTGGGTACAATCAGCTCGTGAACAGAATCAAAAAGTCGGCTTGAGTGGTTACACAACGATGTCCCACGATCCAGTGATGGTCCCTAGTATATTTTTCAATTCTTTTACACGTACCTAATGTAGCTGTTCCCTCACACTTAAGATATTAATTTCAATTCTTTTACACGTACCTAAAGTATAGCTGGGCCCTTACAATTAAGGTATTAATATCAATTCTTTTACACGTACCTGAAGTAGCTGTGCCCTCATAATTAAGATATTAATTTCAATTCTTTTACACGTACCGAAATTAGCTGGGCCCTTACAATTAAGGTATTAATTTCAATTCTTTTACACGTACCTGAAGTAGCTGGGCCGTCATAATTAAGATATTAATATCAATTCTTTTACACGTACCTAAAGTAGCTGGGCCCTCACAATTAAGGTATTCATTTCAATTCTTTTTACATGTACCTGAAGTAAAGTGGTGGGGCCCACACAATTAAGAAATTAATTTCAATTATTTTCACACGTACGTGACAAGAAGCTGTTCCCTCATAAGTAATTTGTTTGGTTTTGAATTGATATGTACAGGCACACTCACACATACATGTGTGTGTATGAGTGTGAATTTGCTGGCATTAGATCTTCATCAGCTGTGATTAGTAAAGTTAGTAGTAGGTCATGCATGCATGGTGAGAATGGTCTGAAAATCTGCTTAAGCTCTGGGCCAAATTTGACATCTCATTAATTGA
>JAODAG010317037.1:0-11998 GCA_027574785.1 Orphnurgus asper | reverse complement strand
TGACTGTGTAGAGGAAGGCTCTGTCGTGACTGTGTAGAGGAAGGCTCTGTCGTGACTGTGTAGAGTAAGGCTCTGTCGTGACTGTGTAGAGGAAGGCTCTGTCGTGACTGTGTAGAGGAAGGCTCTGTCGTGACCTTGCTGAGGAAGGCTCTGACTTCTTAGGCCTACATGTACATTTCCAACCAATTTAATTATTTTCTTTGTCTAGGTTCCTACTATATCCTACAGTACTCCAGCTAGATTCATTCTGAGAATATACATATCAGAAGATTAGTTTGTGCATTCCTTACATGTATTTGTTTATATAAGACCAAGTATCGAATATTGATGGAGCTATTTAAGCAAAATGTTCAGTCTTAAAGGGTATACAACATTGTGGATTTTAAATGCTGTCATTCATGTGCAGTCTGAGGTGACTTAAGTGTCCACAAATTGATACATCATGAACTGTGCACTTCCCTGCCAAACAGCATTTTAAGACTTACAGTACTATCTTTTACTTGTTAAGTTAATCTGTATTCCATTTTTAATCTTAATGGAATTAAATTAAATAGACCAATTATAAATATTTTTAACTACCAATTGTTATCTGTTATCTTTATAGTTACCACAACAGTAATGCATATCTGAAATGTTTCACGCAGTGACCATGATATACCAGCAGATTAAGATTTACAATCATTGGGCCTATCATCCCTATACGTTAATTAAGCATGACACAAGACAATGATACATCAAAGACATCAAATCAGCTGAACCAAGAAGATCTCCCCCCCCCCCACTTCCAGCAACTATTTTGTGATGTAACATTGCAATTGGTGGCAAGTGGTTTGGGATTCGAGCTAGCTAGTTAGCCATGTGAAGTACTGTACAATCAGCAGACTGTGTAGAGTGGCACTGCCAAAAAAGAATTAATAATCTGAGCAGTACAGACTGGGAGGGGGTCTACAGGCCAGACAGTGTGATATGGATGAATCAGTCAAAGAGACTGGTGCTATAGAAGTGGACCTCATAAATGTTGTTATTACTTCATGCAAAGAACAAAGGCTGGCTGCATGATGGTGTATTCATATCCAGTGTTGATAATACATTAATGCAAGATAGAATAATACTGCCAGTTTTTTCATTTCTGAGGAAACTTGTTGATATTGGTCGTAGTATATTAACAATACGTACGTCATGGGAATGAGAGCGACGGAGCAGAACCCAGTATGCTAGCCATATCAGCCTTTTGTACTTTTTGTCTCACGGTGAGACGATTACCACTGAACAGTTAAGCTAGTGGCACGTAATGAAATGTAGTCTCTCATTGCAGAATATATCTCCTGGCAACCAGTCCTATGATGAAGTTGTTCATCTTGCTCAAGAACTTACTCTGAACTCGGACATCTTAACAGAGGGCGACAAACCTAGGAACTGTGTCAGATGTGCAGTGGTGGGTAATTCGGGGAATCTAAAAACCACTAACTACGGAAAAGTCATAGATGATCACAATCTTATTATTAGGTAAGCCAACAGTGTGCATACAATATAATTGGAACTAGCCCATTTGTTTTACTTCATTTTAGGGCAAGATTTCTTCTAGCCACTGAAATAAAATCTCTTTTTCATATTACCTTCACATATATTGTATAAAGGCTGCTTCTGTAACCCATTGTTATAGAGTATGAAACACACACGCAGAAGCACATCAGCTAATGTAGCTGTGAAATTATTTCACAATAATGAAACATGGATAGCATTCGTTCTACTTTGTCACTCATCTCTAATTAACTGTATGTCAAGAATCAATATCAAATCTCTCCAAATCAAAGATTTCTCAGACTCGTACTGTACGACATAATAAAATGAGGTACAATATTCTCAATTTGAAACATTGATTCGTCAGCTTTCTGTTATTGTATTTAGATTTCATCAAGTTCATGTGTTATATGTGCTATATAGGCCTCAAATTTGATATCCATTTGAAAGCGCAAACTTGTTAAATTTTTCTGTTTGCTCTTTTCAGAATGAACCGCTGCCCAATAACTGGTTATGAGAAGGATGTAGGGAGTCGTACCACTCACTATCTGGCGTATCCTGACAGTTTTAGAGAAGATGACCTGGGGAATTCTTCATTTATCTTTGCAGCGTTCAGTTTTAATGACATGATATGGCTGAAAAACAAAGTATTTCAAAGTTCAAAGTAAGTCAACCCTGAGCTATACATGTAGGCCCATGACTAAAGGAGACTTACTTAGTCATAAATAGGGGCTTTATAATGAAGGAATGCCAGCACTTTCACCAGAAAGTTGTTTAACCATGCATCCAAGTAAAAAATACAAACTCAATGGGATTTCCCATGATTTCCCTATGAACTTTGGAATTCCCTATCCCCCTCCCCTGACAGAATCCACCCTATTCATATGAAAGGCATACAGAGAAGAACGGCATCCACGAAAGAAATTGTGTTCCATTTTACTTAATTTAATGGATATGTCCAGGTTCCTTAAAACTCATTGAAATCTGTACCAATGTGTAGAGAAAAAATAAAATATCCCGTTCTACATCAAATTTTAACTACGATACGTATCAGTCTTTGCACGAATTGACCAAATAATGAGTATTTTTTAGGCTCGTACGAAAGTATGTGACGTCATTTCCTAACAACTGTAAAGCTGTGGTTCGGTTTCACCACTGTAAGTACGTACTGTATAATCACACACGCTGTCCGTAATTACAATACTTTGTAATTCATCGATTGATGCCAACCGTGAAAGAGCTTGTGTTGTCATGAAATAGATGGATGTGTTGGTAAACACAAAGGAAATGCATGCACAACTGAAAGAGAAGATTTTCACCGAACGCATGACACATAGCCATCACAAGCACTGTCGAAGTTTACTACTTACTGTGTTACTGTGTACATATAGTTTTGCTTAGGAGTTGTTGACAAAACGGAAAGGTCAATATGCAAATCTACACAAGGCTCTTTCAAACCTCTGTATTCACCCATACATTTTCACAATGTTTTCTGTGTAGGAACGAAGATTTGGGATAAAAATTGGAGCACGGTTATGATAAATTATTTGAAATCAGTAAACATTTCAAAAAGTTAACCTGGACATATTCTTTAAAGATATTGTCTAAAGTAAACAAGGAAGCTGTCAATTGCTTAAATCGTTAATTGAAACGTTAGTGTCATCATTTTCACTACTTCAACTTACTGCTTTAGAAATTTTCAGCAGACTGCTGCTGCAATGATTTTCTGTCCAAATCGTAAAATAAACACCAACCCATGAATAGGAAACCTTACAGGTAAAGTTTGTGTAAACATGATTCTATTTGCCTACTGAAAACTATTAGCACTCAGCAGTCCCTATTACATTCACTCACATATGTCTGCACAGATTCAGGGATGACTCTATATGTTTGCTGTTAGAGCTAGAGTATAGGATGATATAGGGTGACTGCATCACCTATATTAACCATCAAGTTGGCCTGGCCAGATCGATGCTCCTCACAATCCCAAATAAAAGGCATAGGACTGAATAATGAACATTGAAATATTTGGTGCTAAAATACTTATTATTCTAGTAGAGTATTGTGGCTCCTGCAGATTATTAATGATTGAACTGCCTGGTAAATGCACTAGTATTAGAGTGCCAGAATAAAGAATTTACTTTAGCTGGACTGCAAATTATACTTTTGCCAGTGAAGTAGGTACAATACTAATAGGCCTACAGAATGCAGAATATATCAACATAAGTGTTTCATTTCATTCTTCTCCTAGAACTACCATATCAGACAAGAACACCAGACTAATTGACAAAAATAAGGTATACATTATTTCAATAATTATTTCATAAAGTTTAGAAGATTGACTGAAGGACTTGAATAAGCTGCAGCATTATAGTGGATCCAAGAAAATGTTTTTAATGCTCTTTTCTGAAGAATCACTAAGCTACACAGGCCTACAGTACATAAACTGGTACTATATAGACCAGATAATTGAGCAATAAAATAGATTGAGAATAGAATGTGCACAAACATTCCTGAGAATAGAATGTGCACAGACATTCTGAGGTAGTTGCTTTATAAGCCTGCCACTCATGGCAGACCATGTTTGAGTCATGACTGAAACATGACCTGTCGTGAGTACATAGTTGGAATTAACTAACTGTAACTTGACGTACCAAGGCTTTATACTTATCATGGTGAGATATCCTGCTGAAACAATGAAATTTATTCCATTACAGTATGATGGGTTTCACCTCACTATAGTGAAATAATCACTTCCATCTATTGATGAAATACACGCATGAAAAACTAAATGTTTCAAAATATTGTATATTTTGGATTAAAAATACTTGGAGCTTGTTATTTTGAATAATATCAGCAGTTAAACAATCTTCTAGTTCTTCCCAAGTGATGTCATAAAAATCAGTTTTATACCATTCATTCCATTAATGATTATTGCTGTATGTATGCATGTTTCTCAGGTATTTTTGTTAAACCCAGAACTCATGTGGCACATTAAACATCAATGGGGCCTTGGACAAGGAAGATGGGCATCGACGGGTTTACTCGCTACATTCGTCGCACTCCAAACATGTGACGAGGTAATTATAGTTAATACACCATATATTTAACAGAGGCAATTATTAAAATATTATTGGTAAAAGCTATTTTAATTCTGAGCAACAGGATCCCTCATGACTATATTTTCTAATTGATAATTACAATATCAACTAACCTTTTGCTGTTGGGGAAAACATGAGTTTCTAAAACCTAATAAGTCTAGTGAAAGTAGTTGACATTGTAATTAGCCTTTAATTTATGAAAGTCTCGAACTTAAAAACTGATTTAATTGAAGAGATGATATGGCAAAGCAAACATATTATTTGTTTGGTACATGTTATCTTCCTTGAGCACAACAAATTGTAACATCAGATTCTGCATGATCGAACATTATGATAGCATGCCCACTTATTAATATACTGTACATGATTACCAAAACCAATAGGATACATCTACCAAATATGACCATGCAACATGCATACCAAGAATGGTGTTTTGAACTGGGAACTTGCTTTCCCTGTTCCAATCTCATTTGCTGAGCACTAAGCAAGAAGGCAACAGGTTCCATTATTTAAATTCTTTGGTATGACCTGGCCTGGGATTGATCCTGGACCTCCCTGCTGAAAGGTGAATGCTCTACAAAAGAGTTGTTGGATACACTCCTTTGGGAGTAGCCCCACCCCAGTTGACAGCTTATTATTCCAATTTAAAAGAACAGTATAAGCATGTCAAAACTGATTTCCAAAAACCATTGTTTTGGAAAGAATGTGGCCTAAAAAGGTATTCCACTTAAACAGAAGGCATGTTTTGTTATATATGACAACTTAATCACTGTTAAAGACCAAAATGTATTAAAAAGCAACAGTAACTGAAACACAATATAAAATCTTCAAATACAAGAGTATGAGTAATATATCATTTTTTTACCTTTCTATTCATAGTTCACTGTTCTTTTTTCCATATGGTCATTCTTTGGGCTTTCTTTTATGGTTAGGTTTCCAAATTATAGTAACCAAGAAATTTTATATTTGTCTTTACACTTAGCCCATAATGAACAATAACTTGGGGAACTATTAGGGCAGGAAGTCATCCAAGCTAATTTGAAAGAGGAATAAATTCTCAGGCTCAGCATTATGGTTTCATTTCAAGTTTAAACCTATTCCTATTAGACTAGTGTTTGACTAGAAGCAAACAGGAGTGAGGAAATTGAGGACAACCTTTACAAAACATCTTTGTTTCTCTGATGCTTAGTCTGTTATTTGGCCTAGATAAATGATTAGTTTCAACTTGCTAGAGGGGATTTGAATTCCATATTATAGTTGGTTATAAAATATAGTGAAAATACAGGCCTTAAATTCTCAATCTCCAGGATGCATGATGAAAATTTTATTTAATGCGAATTTCACGATTCCTATTTCAAATATGTTTGGATGATTTCTGACTTTACAGTTCCTCATTACATAAGCAACAAACATGCGTCTGTAGCACATCATTCTGTACTTCTAAAGCCATCAATGTTCTTCTGTTGAACATTACTTTGTAAGCAATATTTTGGAGAAATTACTTTCTGTCAAACATTGCTTTTAAACAATTATTTGGAAATATTTTGGAATTTTGGAAATGTTTCTTTGGATATATTAAACGATAAAAAAACACATACCTTATATCAGTAGTACAGATATGTAAGATTCGGTGCTATTAAAACCATGTACATTTTACATGAACTTCATCAATGTTTCTTTTACTTTTAGCTTAACTTAAAACTTTACATCTGTAACACAGACATGTATGATTCTGTATTTTAAAGCCGTATATTTTGTTCTGTCGAATGTAGCTTTTAAGCGATAATTTGGAAACATTTTACTTTTAAAACACAACATGATTTATATCTGTAGTACAGAATGAATGATTCGGTGCTTTTAAAATCATAGACTTTGTTCTTTATACCATCAGTGTTTCTGTAGCTGTGAATCCTGTGAGCCTTACCATGCACACATACTACAACACTCAATTAAGAATTATGCCCAAAGATCATAAGCAGAATGCATCTCAACACACATTAAAACTACTTGCTACTCCTTTTGTCTGGAATATTAAAACATTTAGGACTATCAAGCAAGCTACCATACTTTGTGCTCAGTGTGAATTAATGTTTAGTATGGATGTGATTTACGAGAGCAGATAGTCTTCTGCAGCAGATTAATAGACTGCAAGATAAATTCATGTGTTCAATAAAATGCATACAAATAGATGCATAATAATGCATAAATTATGTAATGTATGGTGTATATAAATGTACTAAGCTGTCAAACAATAATAACAAAAATTAACTTTAAAAAACAACATACTTTACATCTGCAGCACAGATCTGTATGACTCTATGGTTTTTGAAGCTGTAGATTTCGTTCTGTTGCATAATGTTGTATAATGCACTGAGTATAGTCGCGCAAAGGGAAATAGGCAAATATCAAATGATCGTTTTGAGGGTTTATGTTCCCATATGAGTTGAGTATAATCAGAGTATTTTTTATTCAGCAAAGCATGAGTAAGGAAATTGTACTCGTATTTCAGTACTGTAATGAATACTACAACATGATTAATGATGGAGGTACAAAATATCCTTATCAGCACATAATACGTTTGTTTGCAGTATTTAAGTTAAGCCCATTCCTGTTCAAATAGTAGATCAGAGATGATTCGTGCATAAACCATAGTAAAAACCTATGAAACCTTAAGATTATCCAGAAAACCATGATGACCTCACTCCACACAGCTGTAGTACTTGGGGAGGGGCAGGGATGGACGATGATTTTACACTAATCCAATGATAAATGGAAATTGTTTGCCCCCACTCCATTTTCACCTTATGGCCAGCCTAGCTCCCAATGTGCTTCATTTCCAACTAACCTCGGGATGGAGTCACCTCCCCCCCCCCCTTATATTTGGGTGCACCACTGACTAACAATGGTAATCTTTACCTTTTGATCTGCATTGCTTGGGTGAGCTTTCTTCTCCTTGTTCATGTTCGCCTCACCACAGGACTGCTGCTCCTCAGTTCTTGATTCTAGGTCAGATGTTTCATCTTCATTTGAATTCCGGCCTGTGATTGATCCCGAACCTCCCAGCTGAAAGGTGGTTGTTCTACAACAATGCCAACCAGTCAAGACAGCTATTGAATGATGGCTGATAACTATACTGTAATAATGTCCACAGTCTATTTCATATGAAAGTGTATATATAATGCTATACACGTTTTACTTATTGGCAATTAATTGGCACAGGTTTATTTAATAATTATTTAATAAAGTCGGCTCAAACTTTTTCCTTGAGCTAGATTACCACTTGTTCCTTCCAATGCAACGAGAAGTATTGACACCTTCGCTACTTGGACTGCGGCGTCTGGCAGACGGTAATATTGACGGCGAACATTTACATCATGGTCATGAAATTTAGCTCACTCCCACAGATTCATTGCCTAGGAAATGACAGCAATATGCGTCCTTGTGTAGACCGTAACAAGTCAGGTTACTTTGCTCCACACAAAAATGAATATTTACGCAGTGTCACAACAACGATTGTAATGGCATGAACCCTCTGGTATGGCAAATACAAAGTGGTTGTCACTAGTTTCTTCTGGCCACATTTTCCCTCAATTGGCCTGCAATATGAACAGATCTTGCTTAATGTTGGTACATCTCTAGCACATGGGACTAAAGAAAGGATGATTGGAGAGTTAAATAGCAGGTAACCGGTGGGTTGGCACTGACGGGTGCAAGTAAAGCAGGTCTTCCCACAATAGTGTTAACAGTATAGCCTTGTGTGTTATGACCTAACTACTGTACCTTAAGTTGTTATCTAACCTAGTAATCTGGTAAAAACCAGTACAGGTAGTAATCCTGAAGTTGGAACAGGTCATGAACTATACTGTACATCCATTATGATATGGAGCTAAAGTTCGTAAGGCGTGGAGGGACACTACAGCCTGTTCAAGAGCTACATTAACATGTACACTATAGGGCAGAGCTTAGCGTACAGTAGTCGAGAACATTAGACTAGTCTGACATTGATCACAGACAAAAAAAATGGTTTTGAGCCTTTTGCATAAATCGTTGGGGACAGGGTTGTGCATTGCATTAGTAAGTATAGGGTCAGGAAGGACAAGTGTCCACATAAAGACACCTCAAAAGGCAAGGACCCAAACAACAAGAACCCAACAGACTAATTCTACAAACCAGTCAAAAGTGCCCATCAAGAGCATTCTTAAAGGCATTGACACTTGTAGACACTATGACCAAATCAGGCAGACTATTCCACTCACCCACAACTATGTGAGAATAATTTCTTTCTAACATCTAACCTACATCACACCTTCTGAAGCTTGAAACAGAAACTACCTCAAGTGCTTTATTGACTCGGAACTCTTAAAAACACTCAAACTGCTATGCCACTCACCAGTTATACCATCAGAAAGAGAAAGAAAAAACATCTTTATGGTAGGTTCTGCTAATTTTAATTATGCTTAGTCTTTTACAGTTTATTGACTTTTCCACAGTATATATGTACAAATGTGACATATATATATATATATACAGAATTTTCATAATTAAAATTGTGAAATTACTGGTAAATTATTAAGTTAATCGTTAACTTCAATCACATGGTTAAGAGAAGATTGACCACTTCCCGAATTTATAACCTCACAGGAATTTAGTTTGTAACTTCTCATTAACTAGCATACAAAAAGACGAATCTTGAAGCCAAATATTGTTAAATTTATCTCCAGACCACCTTTCAAAATCAATAATGATTCGGACCAATATTTCTCTTTTAATTGCATTAATTAGTACGATGTCCTTAATCCTTTTGTCATCAAAAACTAGCTGACACCGTCTATATCAAATTGATTTTTTAACAGTACTAAAGATAAAGAAAACCCTCTCCCATATTAATCTTCGAATTCCTGGGTTATATACGCGTATGACCAATTCTCCAGAGAAGAAAACATATTCACCAACTTCCTTCTTAAAAATTTCATATACCCAGGACAGAACTGTAGCAACTGATCTACACTCCCAAAAGACATGTCGTACGGTCTCTATTTTTTGACAAAATGGACAACGGATCTGTCCCCAATATTCCACCTGTTAAGTTTCTCTGCAGTACATAAGCCCCCGTGGATTATTTTTCAATTTAAAACTTTAAGCTTATTACATAGAATCGGCAAGAAAACCATTCTCCAAACTTGTACCCAGTCCACAGTTGTTTGTGCAGATTCTTAACAATTGTGATTGCTTTCAGTATACGAAGATGTAGTAGTGTAGCTATTGGGAATCAAGTTGCACCAAATATTAGGATACAACATACAAAGTTTAACCTAGCAAAGAGATAGTTGCACGAATTGAAGTCATTATTACAGAAAAGGAGGAGCAAGGACTTTATAAATAAAGCTTTCATTTTATATTCAAAAAGGTCTAAACCTAAACCCCCAGTACCATGGTCTAACGAAACTACCCTCCATGCGACCAATTCAATTTTCCCTCCCCATGAATACTTAAAACACAATTGATTAATAACCTTTACAACAATATCTTTACCGGGGCAAAAACGGGAGCCTTCATATGTTTAGAGCAAAAAATAACCGTACATAAAGGCAGATTACCACTATCAGAAAAAGCATGTTTTCTCTATCATGTATACGTCTATAGCTACTAGATGTAAGATGTGGGTGGAGTCTCTCCCAATTAATACGACAATGCTTGGTGACATAAACTTATCGTAAATACTGAATTTCTTTACCATTTACTTCTTGGATTATTCAAAACATATCAGCAATCATTTTAGAAACTACAGTATAATACTTTTGGTTTATGTAACTCTCAGGGACAATTTTCAGGGGGCATGTTTTGTAAAGAGTGATTTTTCTTAGGTTAGAACCAGTGACCAGGCAGTCGTCAGTGGGCTTAAAAGCCTGCAAAATTTCAAACAATGTGCAACGTTGCAAGTACTAGATACCTACTTTATCCTACATTAGGACTAAATAACAAATTTAGGAATAACTTTCAACAGAAAGCATACATCAATCATATTGTACTTCCTTTTCACCTTGGAGAGGCCCTTTCAAATGAAGATAAATATAAATCTACTTTCAATAGGCCTATGTTAAAAAAAAAATTGATTGCAGCTTCTGAAACAAAAAAAGCAAATACTAAGAGGTTGAAAAAGGGAGTAATAAGCTTATAAGGTGGCATATGTGGTAGTAGCAGCAGCAGTAGTACAATATACTAGTACTAGTCCAAAACCTTTCACCGTTGTGCCTGGTTTATATGCGCAATTTAGTTAACAATTAGAGCAAGCAAATTACCTAGGCTAGTTGCATGCACATCAAGGCTACACACAATTACTCCTATTCATGCAGTTCAGATTTTGTGTTGTTCAACTTGATTGAACTAGTTGAAGAGTTCCTAAATTTTGTTCATTGGGGCTAATGTTATGACAAGTACGTATCCAAAGCTAACAATAGGCTAATGGTAATGCTGGTTGTGGAACTGCTTAAAATCAGTGCAGAAACATTAACATTAGGCCTATAACCACAGTATGCACGCCGGAAAAGTTAATATATACATCGGGGATATGATTTATTTCGAGCTAGAAAGTTGAGGGGGTCTTCGTAATATAACAACTTGCAATATTTTTGTCAATCTATAGAAACATGGATATTCGTAGTGTATTCACTGTGATCTTCCCCTTATTCACGGCTTGTACCAACATACGTGCACCTACACCCGCACATGCCAAATAGACTGCATTATAGATTCAATGACTGCCTTTGGCATCGAAACAAAAAGCGCCACAAGTATTCCAACATGCAAGCTTTTTACAACAGAAAATGTAGGAATCTCTTACAAGCACTGGTATAGGAAAGCCAGGGGCCTACAGGCCACAACCACCCCCACCGTTGTACATCGATAACTGTGTAGGGATCGTATGATCATAGCGGAACATGTACATTATCGTCCCACTGGTGACATCAGTCAAACATTGTGGCAGTCATTATTCTTTACACCCAGTAGTTTTTCTTACCTTTGATAACCTGAAGCCTTTCATCCCTGAGTATGTATGTAAGTTACTGCCACTTATGCATTCACGTGGTAGATCTCGATCACACCCTCAATACAGGAGAATGTCTCTTCCAATTGCAGGCTCCTTCAACTGGAACATAAAAGGCTCTTTTGAAAAACTATTCTTTTAACTCTCAATATTTAGTACTCAACAACTTTCATTCAGGAAAACTAAACTTGCCCAAATTTTTTCTATTAAAGGATACGTCCAGGTTAACTGTTTGAAATGTTTTCTGATTATACATAATTTATCATAACCGTGCTCCAATTTTTATCCCAAATCTTCGTTCCTGCACGGAAAAAATCGTGAAAATGTATGG
>JAODAG010317025.1:0-11999 GCA_027574785.1 Orphnurgus asper | reverse complement strand
CTTGTCCTACATCTTTTATACCAGTGGTACCAGGCAATAAGTCTTGTCGGTAGCTGAAGTATTCTCTTACAACCTGGTAGAGCTATCCATGTCTCAAGATTTGCCAAGGGAACTTTTATGGAGGTTCTGGCATTTAACGATGTGCATTGTCTGTCGTTATATCCCTTATTTGGGCATTCCACTCTATAAAATTGATTTAATTCATGGAATCTCAAAGATTCATGGTTTCAAATCTCTTTTCTTTATTTCTTTATCTTTCCCTGCAGAGGACATCGATAGCATGTTTATCCAGTACATCCTCTACCCTAGAGTCAACTCCACCAGCGACTCCTTCACCTTCTCCGTGACCGACAACGGTAAGTTCCATTGATCCGAAACGGTTCGATCCGTGGTGTCTCCTGCCGGAACCCCCCCCCCCCCCCGCCGAGAGGACATGACGCACCCCCCCTCGCGACCGTTAGCGGACGGTGTCACAACAATAATTTATGAGGCATAAACCGAGGGGGGGGGGGGAGAAAACTGATTCGTGGAAGCCATACCTCATTCTCTGCTTCCTCCTTGCCGGAAAGGAGATGCGTCGAATGTGCTCGAGCAGAGGAAATAGGGACATCCTGCTGTTTGTCTTGAAACTTAAAAACAAAGCTTGTCAAGAGGACACTGTCGGTGACATGCAGACATGGAAAGTTAAAAAAACCGTTATTGTTCCGGCGTCCGAAAAGCCTTCAAATATTCCGAAAATTGGCTGTCGATAGAACTGTAGCGTAGCTATGACTGGACTGTCTGAATGTTACAGATACTATTAAGAAATAAAAATAAATTGGATTTATAACCAGTGGCAGGTTTGTGGGGGGGGGGGGTGTACCTAGTCCCCACTCGACATTAACAAAATAAGTGAACACAAAAAATGTAATCCACAAATCGTCCTCCCCCTGCTCTCGGCCTTCAATAAACCAGGGTAGACAGACATCTGGTTATGTCAATGAAACAAATGGTGTACCTTCTTGGTACAAATGATGGTATAGCGGTCGTCGTATGGTTGTTCGTTCATACTCATATGTGGACACTAGTACATCGTTCTGAGATTGGGAGTTTTATCCACTGTATTAGACGACCAGTTCAAACAATGCATTTGTCACAAACATTAGGCGGCAGTAGATATGTTTCAAAACTCCGCAGAAAATATTTTAGAGGGGGGGGGGAACATATCCGACGCTGCGAAGGGCCCCACCATCTACACAGACCGTCGCAAGGTTTGTTTTTTTCCCACGCCGTGTGAAAGTCATTTGCAGTTAGCAGCAGCTCAAGGCCAAATTAATTTCTAATTTTTTGTTCAAAGCCCAACAGCTCTGCCTAGTTCCTGCCAATTCCCCCCCCACCCACTCCCAGCGGTTCTTTCCTGCGCCGGGGTATGGACGCAGGATGGGTCGTATTAACCAACCCCACCTTCCCCCGCCGGGCAAGCTTCCTCCGTTTAACGAAGCCCGACTCTCTTTCGCGAGAGCCATTAAAAAGTGAAGAAAAAAAGGTCGGGGGGGGGGGTTATGTTTGACTCGGGTCACCAGAGGAGCGTGCGACGTAAAGGGTGAGTACTAAAGCGCGATCCGTTTCGGAGGTCATCTGGACTAGCCCCAAGCAGACGACTATAGACGCGCTGTAAAACAAGACAACGTCGCGGCGGATGGATGCATCGACAAATCGAAGGTAGTAAACATTTTCGAGAGCGTCCAGCCGGTGCGCGGCAGTTCCTCTGAACTGGATTATCGTTCCGAGGGCAATAACAGGCGATCGATCCTCATTGGAGAGGAGTCCAGAAAGTAAACACTTTTTAAGGGTTATAGAGTAGACTTTACTGCAGGGACGTGAATGTGTACCCTACCCGGGTGTTTATCAGAGAGTTTATCAGACACCATGGCACAAAGAGGCGCTCTACCCTCTCTGGTGGTGGGTTGACTGATTTCCACGAAAACAAAACTTTTAGGGATAATTCCAATTTTAACAGCGTTTTAGTCTTAAAATAGGTTGATTGTAGGGATTTTTCAGAAAGTTCAGACTTATCCAAGATAAAAAAAAGGGGAAAAAGGGGATGCTCCTTGGGAAGATTGTGAGGGTCTAAAATATGTTCAAGTGACCTATTGAAGATGCCTCTGGGACAGGATAAGTAAGGGTTAGTGGAAGGTGGTGGTGTTTCCTCGCAGAAATTAGTGGTGGTAGTGGGGAAAGAAGGGGGAGGGGAAGCGGAGGGCCTCTAGGATTGACATTTGATTGAAGGTCTATGTAGCTCCCCATTACTACTGTGGTTAATTTGCCATTATATGTACAAGATACCTATCATTTTTTTGGGGTTCATTATTGACCAGCCAGCACCACCCACAGACTTCATTTTTATATCATAACCCAGAGGCCAAAGGTCAAATCCCAAGAGAAGCCCATTGATTGAAATGTGGAAGTTAACAACAAGTTTTTGAACATTTTACAGTATATATTCTCTCTGTCTGTGGTTTAGATATTTCATGCCTTGAAGGAATTGAATCAACTAAATGGTGTTAAACCATCTTAGTCTCCTGGTGATGACACCATGATCGCCCATAGAAATTAACTCCAAGATAGAAAGCTACCAGGATATATCCCTGACATGTAAAACTTGATGCCCTAAGGATTGGGGGGGAAAAAAATTCCACTTTATGACAAAAAAAAGAGAGAGGTACAAAGCTCTATATCATTGGTCATTCTTAGATGTTTAAAGGAAGATCAGCAGTGAGAGGTCACCATCTCTCCTGGAGACAGTTAGAAGATGAGAAACTGAGTTATGATGGTGATTGATCTTGGGGGCCCTCTAAACAAAACATGGATGAAGGGAGGTGTAAGATAACAAAAGAAAAGAAAAGGCCAATGCCAGCCAGATACCTTGTTTGTACTGTCTGTGCCACTTTGGGCTTAATTTATCGCTACTCTCTTTAAGAGTGTGACTTTTTAGAAAAGAGATGGATATAGTAATCTTTTATAGAGCTGCACTGTGCAGCCAAGTGTATTAGTACAAACAAAAAATCCCTCCTGTGAATGCCAGCAGATCTACTTCCTATAAGACCACCCAACTCAAATATAGTAGGCCTATAAGCCTACAGACATGACTATGTAGGCTATAAGTTAGGGGATAGGCTAGTATCTACTTACACATGTACATGTACACTATATTTTAGGTATATACTTCATGTAAGACATAGAATACATATGCGAGTATGTATAAGTTAGGGGATAGGCTAGTATCTACATACACATGTACATATTCTATATTTGAGGTTTGTACCTTATGTACGATATTTCAAATTTAGTAATAATGTGTATGTATAGGCTAGGGGATAGGTAAATGGGATAGGCTCATGCTACATGTAGCTATGTTTGAGGTTGTCTGACATCAAGTACATACTGAAGAGTTATTCACTTTTGTTAATTATAGACTATTATAATGTATAGTAATCTAGTCACATTATTCAGATATTTAGGCCCACATATGTGAAAATGGTCATGTGAGAGCTAATTGCATTCCTCAACACTTCATGAATACACATGACAAACCAATCACCTTCAAATGCGGTATAGTATGTACATGTCTATGCGTAGGTTATATAGATCTACATCCATATGTTCAAATACTATCTTAGAGGTTGTCTTACATGGTTGTGTCCCTGACAGTTGGAAGCATGGTTTATAGCCAATTAACACCAGTAGAACATGATTAATGTCGTATAGTACGGTATGTGTACATTTCAATGTTCATGAATGACTGGTGGGATTCCATAAATCAACTACAAGTGCTGGCAGACGGTTGCTGATATCAACAATGTTTACACTGATAGGCCTACAACTGAATACCAAGATGCCAGACTCCCTCATTATGTCGGTGCAATCGGTATCAACCGTAAGACTTATAGTCCTAGCCAGCAGTGCTATCAATCTGATGTCACTCAAGATTCTCAACTTTCTGCTAATCTGCAGTCACGACCGTCTATATCCCTTTCTGTAGGCTTGAAAATATTTACATTGGGAATATTTGGAAGGTGTTGGAAGTCGAATACATTACATTGCATAGTGAACTTTCCATTAACCCCCCCGGTCCCCTCCCCAAACAAACCCTCTACCTACCCCCTTCCCTGTGTGAGAGCAAATGAGTCCAATTAGAGGCATGAAAAGCTAAAGTAAGCAATTCCTGGGTTGATTAGAGGTAATTTGAAGGTATAAATATCTGCTTATAAAATCAGCTCCTAATTTTAACCCAATCAGGGAGAAGAAAATCCCTTGTGATCAAAACTTGTTTCTTGTTTTTCTTTAGATATACCCCCTCCTCTTGCTCTACGTTATCATTTCTAGGCTCAAAGGTCTGTGGCTCTAGCTCTCCGCCTCTATTGAGACAGCTTCGAAACGTTTTATTGGCCGCTGCAGGTATAACAGCTTTGCGCCTGGAGGTAAAAAAAAAGAATCCTCATTTGGGTGGCCATGCCCTGCAGAGTGGTTAGCAGCAGGGTGCACCCCTCTGCCCGAATGCCGGTTTATTATCCAGATTCGGCGGGCATGACCTTCGTTCGCCCTTCGAGTTGCAACTATTTCCACTTCTTTCCACCACTTTGCACCGACGGCAGCCGGCTGTATCCACAGCAGAGCAGATAGATATATTTCGTACGGCAATCTTGCGCTGCCGTTGGCTAGTAGAGGACTACCGCCCTCAATGATTCCTCTCGACTCTATAAACGCCTCAACCTGTCGCCTAGTACCGAAAGACTAATTTCTCTCTTACTCGGGTCTGGGTAGTATACGTGCACCACAGTGGTGTGTGTGATTTTCCATTCTCTATTATCATGGAAAGGTATTAATTAGCTGATTCTGGAAAGGGTATATCCAGTGTTGGGTGGAGGGGAGAAGGGGAGGGGGTAGGTTTCTTAGTGTCCCCACTTTACCCATATGTGGGGTACTAAGAAGGATCAATGGGAAAGAGAAAGCCAAGAAAGCCACTCGAATATTTTCAGTGGGACTCTTCCATTGTGGATAGTATGCACTTCATGTAAGGCTACCTCAAGTATAATGTGCATGTAGCTACACCAGCCTACACTCTAGCCTATATATATATACACATGTAGGTCTACATATATTTACTATATTTGAGTTGGTCTTACATGATATATACTTATCCTATGTACTTATCATATATACTTTTGTGGACATCCAAAAGTTGCAGTAGGGTTTTGCAACTAGGAAAATTCCACTTCCCTTATATAATTATTTAGAATTAGAGACCACCATTGTCGTCATATAGCAAAAATAGTCTTTGAACTAAGGGGTACAGTATGTGTACCCCTTGGCAGAGGTTGGCATAGATGAGACAGCGAAACCGCAATTAACTGGTATGCACCGTCCTCTCTGAACTAACTTATCAATAGGCCTTCTTTATGGACTATGGGGGTACAGCGGCGTGAATGTAGCCATACCTCGGTGGAGGTTGGCATAGATGAGACCGCGAAACCGTAATTAACTGGCTTGCACCGTCCCCTCTGAACTAACTTATCAATAGGTCTTCTTTTATGGACCTTTCTTCTCTATTTGTATGAATAGCGACTGCCCTCAGGCCTGTGCTCCGGTTCAACAATCAAAGGTGCCTTTTCACCAAAAATGTTATGAAATTCCTGTCAAAATAGTCAGGTTTTTCAAGAAGTCAAAAACACTCATTCAACAGTGTGCCAGTTAAAACTTAATAATCTCCCCATAGGTAGAGAGAGAAGAGTGAGATAACCGCATGGGGTTTTGCAATGGTGTTACTACTAATGGTGTATAGGCCTCTGTGGGTGATAAGAAGAGGCTGTATAGCCTATACTGGGAGCCAGAGAGAGGTTATCAGTGCTTAGCGACCCCATGCCAAAGGATAGAAAGGAAGGGTGGGGGGAGTGCATAAATGCAAGGCACAGGGTGAAAGGGCACGCAGATTTCAAACAAGGAATTGGTTGTCTCAAGGTATGTAAAGAGAAAAGGATATTTTTGAACTTTTATTGAAGGTTTGTAGATAATACTATGAGATCAAAGCCCTCCTCTGCATTGTTTAGGATTGTATAGTGAAGTAGTATCCAGGATTTGGGGGAAGGAGTGGATACGAGGACACCCAATCAAGAACGAAAATGTAGCATTTAGTGGCAATTAACTGTCAAATCGTAGTCATATCAAATTATACAAATTTGCCGTTATTGGATCGCTTCCCCCTCCCTGGAAGTATAGGCCTACATCTGAGCAAGTATCCCCCTTATCATAGAAATCACGAAAATGTGGAGTATATAGCCTACATGTATGTAAGACCACTGCAATTATTGTATATATCTAGGCTGTGGTGTATGTATAGGCTAGGCAGATATAGGCTAGTATCTACATGTATGTACCCTAGGCCTATATAGCTAGATTTGAGTTGGTAAATACTGAATACATCATGAACATACATCACAAACCACTCACATTCCAAATGTGGATAGTTATTCTGTCCAACTGTTATCCATTTGACTCGTTTTCTGCCATTTGATAGCATCCAGTAAATATTCCCTTTTGTACAATTACCAAATGTTGTGTTGCAAGAAACATCACCAACTTGAATCTATGACTCCTGGAGAGGTTAGGTAGGTTATGGTAAGAAGGAAGAATAGTTTGTCCTTGAATGTCATGTGACTGTCCTGTCCAGTCCTTGGTAAAGTTGGGTGTTTATTTTTTTTAACTTTCACTTGGTAAATTCCATTCTGTGTTATTCAACTCCAAACCTCGGAGGAGTATTTTTTGGTTAAATAAAAACCAAAAAATAGCAATTTCCACAACTTAAAAACGTTATTACTCCTTGGAAGTGAATAAACCCTCGCAGAAGGGAAATTGCCGCAATTTTAACTGGCCGGCCTGGTCAGTCCGTCTGCTGCTGCTGAGTTTTTTTCCCCCCCCCCCGAAAAAGAATTCTCGTAATCAATTGGGCAGTTTAGTTATTCTCTGGCTGATGATGAAAAATGGAGGAAAAAAAAGGAAAACTTTTTTTTATCTCTTTACTCCAATCATGATAGGTTTTTTAGAGGGGTAAGGGCAAACCCATCTTATATATCTGGCAATTAGAAAAATCCTTCCCATCTCTCCTTGGGAGTCTGGCTGCATTATATTTTAAGCAAGTCTGATTGGAATGGAGTGTGGTGGTCCCTTAATCCAAGGTCCTTTAGGAATTAAAAGGCCTGCATCATATTATTTTGTGAATTTTGCCTATTGCCTCTCTGCTCCCCTTTATTATTCCTCATGGGGGAGTCTAGCTAGCTTGCTACAAGCAGACCTTTTGTTTCAGGGTCCCCCCTGTAGTTCTGAGTGGCTGGGGTTTAAGCGGGGTCAAAAGTGAAGAGATTGGAAACAGTTTTGATTGAAGAGGGGATTACAAGACCCCAATGTGCACCCCCAAGAAAAGGCTGTCCAAACAGAAGTTTAGCTCACCCACCCGAAAACACCCGAGGGTCCCCCCCCCTGGTTATACCCCTGTCAACATTTGGAGGAAGTCAATAATATAAAAACTGAGCTCTTTGTGATATTTTTTTTCCCAATTTGATGTAATCCAATTTTTATTTAAATCTGGAAATTTGATTTATTTGAAAGAAGAGATTAACCAATACTATTCATTGTAAATCACAGTAGTTGTATTATATTCTGTAAATTGGCAAATATAACGTGCTTGATTTTGTCAGGTCAAAAGGGTAATTATAAAGCAGTCGAAATGATTTGAAGGAAAGGGACTGTGTAAAAGGAGAGTATGTTACATTCATAGATCATCGTAGTCCCCAGATGAAAAAGTGGAGGGTGGGTGAAGTATCATTTCCGACCAAGATGGGAGTTACTGGAAAAGTTGCCATGTATTGTACCATTTTCCAATCTAAACACCCATCATTTCCACAATTTCTACATTATACAAACACCAGCTCTTTGTGACATTTTTCCCAATTTGATGTAATCCAATTTGAAATCTGGAAATTTGATTTATTTGGAAAAAGAATATAACCAGTACTATGCTTTGTAAGTCATGGTAGGCATTTTCTATTCTTGTTGGCAAATATAATGTGTGCTTGATTTTTGTGAGGTCATAAGGGTAATTAAGAAAGCAGCCTGTCTTGAATTTGACATGAAATGTTTTGAGGGAAAGGTTGCTGCATAGAAGGAAGGTATCGATTACATTAATAGGCACAGATCTGGAGGGGGGGTCAAGTGGGAAGTCATCCACCAGATGAAAAACTGTGGGGAGAGAGGGTGAGGCCAGTGTTTGCCAGTGATTAAAATGTCAGCCATTGTCTCTCTGAACAGGTATTTCTGTCATCTGTTGAAATCCTGTTATCAAGAATGTTATCGGTGTGCCATTCACTGTAGGCATATGTTCTTCAAGTGGTGCAACCGTTGAATTTGTTAGGAAGTTAGGCCTGGCTAGCTGTCACTGATTGCCTTGATACAGCACGACACATCTTATTTCAACTGATTGGTTTATACTTGGCATATCGGGAATTGTGGAACACTCAGATGTGCCCTGGTACGAGCCTTGATGGGAAACCAGCTATTGTACTTCCACGTTAGGCTACTTCGGATGTAGTAGGCCTATATACGGTACAAATGCACGGTAGAGATACTACGCCCTAGCCTATTAACATACACTTGTACCTAGGAATATTTGAGGTGGAGTGATTATTGCATACTGGGTGGGATAACTGGTTGCTAAATCCAAGAAGATACCCCCTAACTAGAGACCTATTAGTGTCCATGTCATGTACAGCCACTTGCCCTTCCTTGAAAGTAAAGCTCACTGAAGCAGATAACTAAGTGCCTTGGCCCTAAGAGGATTATTGCCTCAAGTCTCTGGTAATGGGTAGGCCTGAGGGTAGGTTAAGGGATATGAGAGGTAGATTTCAATAGATAAACATCTCAACAAAGGGGAGTCCACTGTTGACACAATTAACAGAATGGAATCAGCTGAGCAGGTCAAATAACACTTGGTTTATTGACCCATTTACAGGGTTTCATTTCAAATGATGCCAGGCCTAGATGTAAACTTTCTCAGATATGTAAATATCTGAGTAAGGTGACTAGATACAGTCATACAGTCATATAAGCAAAAACTGAATAGGCTACTATTTGGAATGTTCAAGTATAGTATGCGTAAATGTGGATGTCTATACTAGCCTACACCCTAACCTTTCACATGAACATACATACTACATAGAGGTGGTGGTACATAAAAGTATGTACCTCAAATATGTTATATAGTACATAGGTACATGTGTAAGTAGATAATAGCCTATACCCTAGCATATGCATACAAATGTGCATATACCATACTGCAGGTGGTCATAAAGTACATACAAATCTTCCCAGCTACAACCTACTTGTCTGACAAACAGTTGTTAACATTCTACTTCAAACTGTGTAACCTTTTGTCAATATTTGTTTTTAGTTATATGCAATGATATATATATATATATAACTAATAAGTATGATGATATTGATTATACTACGTTATTTGAAAATGATTACTGATCCATATCAGAATTGCTGTAATTCTAGGACAGTGATCATGAAAGATAATTTAGTCTGTGAAAGGAGGGATCTTAATCTTATGACCCATGAAATCGGGTTTTATGTGACCCAGGAAAGCGATCTAATTAACTATAATGACTCGTAAACTGGGACCTTCTGACCCTTGAAGCGATCAGATTTTGAAAGGGATCCAGGTTTAATATATAGCCTACTATATAATAGTATAAAATCAAGTCTCCCCAAGTGTGTAAAGTTGTAGTTATTCAGTTGTTCTTGAAGCAATGCTAGCTTACAAGTTCTAAAGGGTAGGATTTTGAAGGCTTTAATTTAACCTGCAACAAACCAGTTTGTGGCATGCCTATACTACCTCCTTGTTTACTTGCTTGGGCAAACAACTGGGTGTGACCTTTGTGATGAAGTCAACAGAGTAGTAGTAGTAGTATGCCCACCAAAATATCCTTGGAGATTATTTTCAAGTAAGATACAAATATATCATCATGTCAATTGTGACAGAAAGGCTGTGGTTTACAAGAGTTTAAAAAAAAAAGAAGAAGCATTTTCAAGACATCTATCTATCAGGACATAGCTTTGTCCTCTGAGAAGTTACAAGGGGGTGTGTGATGTATGTTATGTTGATAAGGTTAGGCTAGGTTAGGTCAGACGGTACATTTTTTGTGGTTTTGATCCTGGCATTTTTATGGCAAAGGAGGGGACATAAACAACTGCCCTTCATTCAAGTCAGGTTTTAAAGAGCAACAGTGGAGGGAGGACATACCTGGAATTTTGATTAATTTTTTTTTTCAAGGGAAGAGACAAATTAATTATATCTTTGAAATCTTGATATATGGGATCTTCTCTGCTCATTGATTGTTATGAGTGGCATACTGATGTAATGTTGAATTGAGGGGGAGGGGGTTTGGACAAGGACAAATGGTTCGTTGAGGCTGAACTTAAACTGCTCGGAAACTTTCACCTACGACCTCCAACCCCTCCCCCATCATGGCGCTCTACGCTGTTGAGTTTGTTATAGTAGCATATCAGGTTGAATAGTGTAGGCTATACTATACCAACACAGAGCTGACCAGCTGTATAGTGTAGCCTACACTATACCAACACAGAGCTGACCAGCTCTGTGCACTAATATGGCTCGGTAGAAGAAATTCCGTTGCTACTTAAGGATTTTATGGACGATTTCCTGCCTCTCTCTCTCTCTCTCTCGTTGTGGCAGAGAGATCGTGGAGAATTTAGGGTCTAAGACCCGCGGTCTTTCCAATAGACACAGCTGTTATTGCATAATTACCGTGGAAATCTCCGGTTCCTGGGTCTTCGTCGTCGTTCTGAGGGTACGTGGGTGGGAGTGCAGCTCTGTACCAGTGTCTACTTTCGATACTTTTGATAGCCAACGGATTAACGAGTCCCGACAGCCGTATCTTGCAGTCGGGGGGTTTAACCGGGGACATAACGGGGGAAGAGAGATGGGACTCGCCAAACTTTTAATTGTGCACCCCTGTGGATAACTTATTAGAATGATGTGGGATAATTAAAAATTTGGATGTGCCATCTTTTGCCAGAAGGGTATTTTTCTTGGCTCTAATACAGCCCAATTGGCACAGAATGATGCACCAGGTTGTCTGGGCAGGGGGGGGGGGAGATTTTGGTCGCCATGGTTACACACATATGTTGCGCAGATGTACAGACCCAGGGAAATGACGCTTTGGATAGACAGACAATAATTTCCTCCAATTTAAAAAAATGGGTTGAAGATAATAATAATAAGTTTCCTCTTGTGTAATTAAGTTAAAGGGAGGGAGTTGTTTGCCATTTGAGAGGTGAAGTTTTTTGGTTCCTGAGCATTCACCAAACTTGCTTATCAAAAGAAAGAAGGCATTAAAGTTTTTGTTTTTGTTAAATAAAAAATGCTATGAAGAATATGAGACAGTAAAATAATTGTGAGTAATAAGTACAATTTCCCTCCAGGAGGAAGTTATAGGTGGTGTAATTTAGAAGGGACCGGGCCCCGCTCGTAGTCCCGCTGGAATGCAACATGGGACCTCCGGTCGACCTAGATCACATCCAGCCGCCTGTCAAGATGCAAATTGCTGGGCAAATGTTTGCTGGTTTGCTGAGTGACATATGGAAGGGATGTATGTCCTCCCATGTTAGTTTTCTCTTGGACTTATATGCTGCTTGATTTGTGGCCCTGTCTCTCTCTCTCTCTCTCTCTCTGTCATCACCTCCTAAAAGAGGAGGAGATGGGAGAGTAGAGGGATGGAGAGAGAGAGAGGCAGGGATGTGATGACTCCTCTAGAATGCGGCTAAGCTTTCCATTTAATTTTACCCTTAAATTTGTCGTCGCCAGCCCAGCTGGCGTAGTCCTCCTCGGGGGGGGGGGGGGGCCCCCATTAAAGAGTGATAAGCAGGCAAAATTGGTGAATGAT
>JAODAG010317014.1:0-12001 GCA_027574785.1 Orphnurgus asper | reverse complement strand
ATTTATAGGTAATTCAAACTTACTATTACCGATTGAATAAATTAAACTCTGTGCTAATCTTTAAGAAAGATATCAAGCATAATTTGTGCGGCAAGTGTTGCTTCATTATTACGTAACAAATCGTTTCAATTAAGTAGCTGAAAAATGTTAAAGCCCCGCCTACATGAAATGGAATCTTCGATTTGTACAACGGGGTTTGTATTGTTTCCGTATAGGCGCGGGCGGTTCCATGGAGTAGGCTTATATCCTGTATTTACTTTTGCCTCGAACGTGATCGAAGAAGAGTAGGGTCCAAAATAATCTTGCAATTAGGAGCGGAAGTTATGGTAAATAAGGACATTTCATGCGATAAAAATGGTAGTTTTAAAAAGGTAGTTACCTTATGATCTGTTTATTCTTACAAAAAAAAACAACAAAAAAAAACAACAAAAACTGCTGTATCATTTTGGCGTGTAGGCCAGACCTGCCAGTAACATGTGTACAGACATACCGTATGCACCCATTTTAGTCAACTATGACACTCTTAGCCTATTACATTATACAGTACTGTAGCCAATATAACTCGTCTACTTCGTACACTGCAATGTTCTGATAAACAAGCAAGCACATGATCGATCGATGAGTAAAACCATGATTAGTTATTGTTATTCTCTATTACGTCCAAAATAATATTACACCGCCACGTGTGATGAAAGCAGTCATTGTATGTGTTTTCTCTCGCTAGAATGCCACATGTTTGCAATACAAGGGGGAATTCCGGCCTGCTTAAGCTTGATACAAACTGTACAAGATACAGCAAAAGCTAATAAAATAGTCACAAGATAACAGTGCATACAGTATAGCCTACAGTAATATTGCACTGCCTGCCTACAGTGTAGAATAGAGTTGTGCTACAGCACTATTTTGTCTGTGTGTGTTCAGTTGCGTAAGTAGCGATCATTGATTTAAATAGTCTAGGCCAAGCATTAATTAATAAAGAATAACGACTGTAAAGGATTAAAATGATAATAAAAATACAATGAGTCATGAATAAGCCACTCGCCAAAATGGCGACCATAGTGCATTTATTGGTCGCCATTAGCCAAATTTTATTTGCCAATGGCAAGTTGGTGAGCGTGTATGTCAAGGCCTGATGACCCATCAGCAATCAGTGTATACATGTATGTATAATAGCACGGTATGACCTGTCAGCAATCGGTGTATACGGTGATAAACTTCAAGATCAACTTAAATGGTAATGACTTATATGCCTAATTACCTACTCGATGCTTACTCTGTCAAAGAAGTACTTCCTGTATTCACCAAACAATGAAGAAAAATGTGATCCAAAATAAAGCAAATATCAGCTATTGCATCCGGTGAATCGACTTTTAAATAATACTGTATATCTGCCATTGCAACATAATTTTATTCGAATCTTGATATCAATACATGCAAATAAGCCTTCACATTATGTTCAAAGTTCAGCGCTATGTGTGCAGAGTCTACTTGGGGTTCAACTTCATACATGAACCTGGGTTACAATATTCATACATGAACCTGGGGTTACAACATTCCAAATGCTGCCAGCATCTTACCCACAATTTAATATTTTACTATTGATGATGCTTTAATAGCTTCTGTAAATTGTTTGAACGTCTCTACAAACAAGTTAACCGCAGTCCAGTAGGATATTATGCCAAGGAATGTACACAGTATATTGCGAGTTTTGTGGCAAAAATTCTCTCATTAGAGGACATGAGAATGGGCAGATCATTTGGGATCTGCTTTTGGATTACAGCATACAGGTAAGAAGTGAAACTAAACACAAGACATGTTCAAGGGCTGGTATCCAATTTGTGCATAACCTTTTACTGTATCACATGGACTTACAAACCATTGTTTTGAGACAACCTAGGCCTACACAAACACATACACACTCCTGACATTAGCCAACATAAACACATACATACTCATGACATTAATGTTTACCATAATTACAAATCCACAAGGCAAACTTTTAGGCAATCAAACAGGGCAATTGTCATTTGTCAAGTTATTGCAATCTAGCAAGTGTTGGTTGAACAGGGTATGAAAATTAAGATTAAGGGGGTTGTTTTTATATTCAGGAGTTCATTGTACTTGATCATCAGATATTTGATCATCAGATATTGATATTGAGTCCAAGCCAATATGCATTTGATAGCCTACATCAAAATGAAAAGGAGACTTAGCTTTACCTGAATTATGGTAAAAAGGTTGTTCCCACAGTCTATCCTAACAATAATAATTAGGCATACTAGATATTGTTCATTCATTTATATGTATACCACAATGTTTGAGGCATCTGTGGTTGGCCGAGGACTTGCTGAGTCATGAAGTGATTATAGTACTAGTAGGAGCATGGAAGGGCCAGATATTGTTCAGCTAAGCACGTAAGTAGTGAAATATATTACCGATGTGATATAACAGTATAAGTTGACACACTTTTGTTTGCTATATGACAGACAATTGTCTTAATTTTCTTTGATCCAAATGGTATGCCAAATGAATCACAAATATTTAAGATGTACAATAATATGTAAATTAATTGTACAGAAACCTAGTTCGGATACTTCACAAAGTGGTCTGGATTTCATTCGTATGATGGAGCTACCTTAGTGTTGTACATAACTCTGTAAACGAGCCTCATGTTAAAAAAAAAGGCTGCGTCTTAGGAATAATCTTATTTACTCAGGATCACAAAACACCAGCAATGATGATCGTTCCTGTTCATTCACAATGTTGAACCATTTGTGTGATTTTATGGAATATTTACTTGAGTAAACATTTCAGAGTAAATGCATCATACCACGCAACTCTGAAAACATCATTTATAAAATGTCTTCGCTGTGCGGTCAGGAAGTAACAGATTCATTGCCTATTTGCGAACGGTGCATCATTTGCGGTGGCAAAAGCGGTCGGGAAATTAAAAAGGTTAATGCATTGCTAACATTATGTTTCACCTTTCATAAAGTCCTTTGGATCCCCACCCATACTGTTGTGGTATCACAGATTGGCAGTCACAGTGGGGATATAAAACTGGTCAATACGTTTGTCTACTCTGACCGCAAAGCCTGCATCGAAGTTGGAACTTCATTCATAGTTATGGTTCATGTTGCAGGGTAGTCTAAAAAAAGTATGCCATAATACCATGCAATATTACTAATAATAATATTAGCCACCTAGGCCTATATATGTATATAATTATAACAAACGTTATATACGAATGTGCGTAAACATACTATAGTGTGCGTGTGATGCTAGAGAGAGGGACATGCTCAACATGATATATTTATAATTTATACTAGTTCACACTAGCCTACACATGTATACACTGTAGAGTGTACTCAGTACTGTCTGTTGTTACACGATTTCAGTACAGTGGATTAACTTGGCAACGTAGAAAACCTCGCCTGCAACAATTTTTCGAGATTGTTTGTTTTACAGATGAAGCTTCAATCACTTTTCTTATATATGCAGTGAACATCTTACCTTCTTTTCTTTCGATTTGTAATCATCTTGATCCATGACTTGGTTAGGAGATGGTAAAATCAGAACAGGTTTCGAGCGGACCCTGTCTTGCACCGTCTGAATATTGGCCGCCATTGTGATGACCTTTCCCAGCTGATGGTCATGTGACATAATCTCTCCAGTCAAGTGGTATGAGGGCGACATTCTTTTACAACTTATTTTAACTTGACAAATAAGTACCAATCGTTCTTCGAAGAGTAAAAACAGATAATTATACAAATTATGTACATCATGTATCATAAAGGACGTACACAGTTGGTTACACGTGTTTTACGAACCTCTACACATTACGTGGCACTACACTCGGCCAATGATCTCCATGTCTCTGATCGACATGATTGGAGTTGGGAAGTGGATCAGTTTGGCGTGACTGGTGCCGTGGCATACTGTTGCCTTTGTTTGAATCGTCCAGGTCCTACGGTTATTTTCTTTGAATTCCGTCCAACAAGGATAACAAGGGAAGCTGGCAGCATCCAAAGTTCCTTGCGACTCCACCGAGCGCGAACGAAAAAATATATATAATGTGTTACACTGCGTTTATATATTATAGGCCTACGGTGCCCAACATTTCTGGGTGACGGGGATAGGTCAAATTTTCCCGAATCTTTGTATTTTGAACCAAATTTCACAATTATGATATTGCCGTATAATTTATTATATACATGTAGACTAAGGGAGGGGTTTAAGGGGATTTCACTAATTTTACTATAATACTTTAGGATGTGTACATGGGGGTGGGGGTTCCCCATGAAATGAAAATTCCGAATATTTCCAAATATATAAAGATATACCACGTACATTGGCTAACCCAAAGCTACTTATAGGCCTATATCAACTTAGGCTACCCCTTTTCTCCTAAGCGTCGAACATTATCGAGAAACCAATCGTAAAAGTCGGGCTAACACATCGATTGTGTAGGCCTATGACGAAACACATGCTAGAAAAGCTTGGACTGACTTTTTTGCACGCACGGATCGAACGTTTTGCCCGAATTTCGTGGTTTCGTTGCATGGGGTCATATGTTATTATGTTGAGGGGGTTTCTAGAGAGCAGATACTAATTCCGAATTTTCTAAAATACAATGAGAGACCATATTGCAAGCTACTTAATATATTATTTCTTGAAAACTGTGGATATGTTGACCCTTGTTGGTGAATGCAGGGTGGAGACTCCAATTTCCCCCTTGGCTTTCCGTCCTTGCCTACACAATAATTGTATCACGAAGGATGTCAGGGTCGAACAGGTTTAGCTAAAATAGTGATGGAAAGAAGTACAGAAAGTTCACGTTTCTGTGTGTTGAAACAACTAGGAAGGGTAACTGGATTTTAAGAACGATTAGACACAATTTCGAGTTTCTTCCTAATTATATTCCTAATTATATTCGGCTCTTGTACTCGTTTGGAGTATGCTGGTTACTTTTCAAAGGACTCAGTTATTGGAAAAGGTTCAGAAAATGGTTTGTGCTTGTAAGTTACACGAGAGGTATTTCTTGTAGTCAAAGGTTGAAGCATCTTAATTTAACTTCTCTTGAGCTTAGACTTCGTGGTGATCTATTTCAAGCGTTCAATTAAAATTGTTCATGGTTTTGATATTTTCTTGAGAGTCGCTCTCGCTGTCACTGTTCCAAGTTTCAGAAGGAGCGGGATATGTCATCATTGAAGATAATATAAATTAGTCAATGACGAGTGAAAAGGCCAGTTGCTTTTGGAAAATTCTGAATTTTATTTCGTCAGAGGTAAAAAGTATAGCACTAAAGAAACCGCTGGTGTATGTAGTTTATATCATGTGATGTCATACAGTGACTGCAACTTGAAATGTAGCAAAGATGCAAAACCGTAATATTCTCGGACATCATGATTTATAAAGACTTGATGATTATCGTGAAAATATCTAAATTGTTAGTCAGTAATTCAGAGTGACTCAATTTCATTGTAATGGTGTCTTGAATTACGGTACCGTGACGAGCATTTCCCTCTGCAATAATTTCGATGGTGTATAAGTTGTTAACCTAGATCATTTTTCCACCGCCTAGTTTTGGGTGAGGTCACGTGTAGTATGATTTGGGTGTTAATAGCGGCCTCCTGTGTTGGTTAATAATGGGGCTGTCCTCCGACCGAAGTAGGATTGGGGGTTTGGGAAGTAGGCCTACCAGCCACGATCAGTTTGGCGCGATGGTGTCGTGGCCTATGCTGCCGTTGTTCTATTTTAGAGACCAATTCTTTCTTGGGTGGTCTTTTCTTTAAAAAAAGTTGAACAATATTAGTTTTACCTTGTCCGTATAACTCGGACATTAAATTCCGTTGAAAAAAATAATGTGTCAGAAAGACTTATATAAAATAATAGCGAATCTCATTTAAACCAATTCCAAGCAAGTGTTCAGTAATAAACGACACATTTCCGTTTAAACTGTCGTGGGAGAGCGCCGGTATGCAACGTTCCGGGTTGACCGACTGATACATATCCTGTGCTCCATCGCTGGCATTCACTTCTCCTCTGCATTCGTAATTTTGGCGAAGATGGATAGGAAGTACCTTCTTCGAGGAAAATTGCAGACAGTCAGGATGATAGACCATAATTATTTCTACAACTCGAGACAAAAAGTCATGGTAGAGTCCTGTGTTAAAATAAGTGTGTAAATTTAGTGCCTGTAATTAAAGATGTCAAAGTATGGTAACATATGAAATCGATTTCGGTTCTCAAACAATCTATGTTGTTAAGGTCAAATAATGTTACCAGGATGTCTGACCCTCTGTGAATCATGTGAATTTGTAACTGGAGGTACTAGTAGCATACGGTAGCCTAGTATAGATAATAAGGATCCAAAAAATATCCCGGACAGTAAAGAATCCTGAACCACAATTACCCTAAATTCAACCATTATCAGAAACTAAGCACCAATACCATTCTTGAAGGCATTCACACTACTAGCATACACCAATGACTCAGGCAAGTCATCCCACCCATCTTCCACTCTCTGCGAAAAGAAGTACTTTCTGCTAAGTTAGGCTGGAAAAATTCTTGCGAAGCTTAAGACTATGACCTCTGGTACGATTATTGTGCGACAAATTGAAAAAAATCAGGAAACGTCAGCCTATCAAAACCATGGACAAGTTTAAAAACCTGCAAAAGATCACCACGAAGACGTCTCAGTTCCAATGTAGTAATCTTCAGATGTAACAGACGCTGTTCATAAGACATGGAACTAATGGATCAAGTTTGTTGCCCTCCTCTGAACACGCTCAAGAATAAACCTATCCTTAGCCAAATATGGATTCCATGCCTGAACAGTATACTCCAGATGAGGCATCATCATCTGTTTATGCAATCTAAGAACAATGTCCTTAAAAATTTTCCTAATCCAATTTGCCCTCCTGGTAGATTCGTTACACTGATTAGATGGTTTTAATGAATAATCCTAATAGATACAGAGATCTTTCTCCTGCTGAACTACCTCCAAATTTCTACCGTCAATGTTATAGACATTCCTCACATTACCAACATGCATAACCTTACACTTGCCAACATTGAAAAACATACCCCAAACCCTTGACCAGATGAAAATCTTATCTAGATCAACCTGTAAATCAACAGCATCAGCCTCAGAACTAACCTCTCTGTAAACCTTTGTGTCATCCGCAAACTTTTTGAGCTTAGAAACACTAACCGAATCATTCAAGTCATTAATGTAAGCAATGAATAACAATGGACCCAACACAGTCCTGGGGAACACCACTAGTGACACCTATCCAAGGAGAAAAAGATCCACCACTCTTTGTTTTCTATTTCCTAACTACTCATCAATCCACGTTAACAAACACCCATTGATATCTAAAGATTCCAATTTGACTACTAACCGTTTATGAGGAACCTTATCAAAAACCTTCTGAAAATCCAAAAATACCACATCGACAGGATTACCTGCATCCACAGAACTAATAATATCCTCCAGATATTCAAGACTATTTGTAAGACACGACCTATTTCTTGTAAAACAATGATGGGAACTATTGATTAATGAGTGCTCATCCAGAACTTGAAACCGAACAAGTGAATCCTTGATAAGAGACTCCATAAGGCTTACACACTGCGCTAGTTAGACTCACAGGCCTGTAATTACCTGAATGACTGCGATCACCCTTCTTGAAAATAGGGGTAACATTACCAAGCTTCCAATCACCCGGAACCACACCCTCATCCACAGATCGCTGAAAAATCAAGACGAGCGGACCAGCCAAGACACTTGCAAAATTCTTTAACAGAAATGGAAGCACCTTATCAGGACCTGCAGCCTTATACTGCCCAAGACAGCATTAATCTTTTTTGAACTAGTCACTGACTGTGAAAACTACTGAATTTAATGATGAAAGGCATCGACTCACAGAAAAAAAAACTCATTCAGAATATTAGCCATACTCTGATTATCATTTACAAGGGAACCTGTATCTGAAGCTAAGTCAATCACTCTTTAATTTGCTTAAATGTGAGCGACCTGGCAACATTGCGACGCGGACACGGGAGATGCCTTTCCCGTCACTTTATCACAGTACACCTCAGTGTAGACGTTATTTTCATATAGCGCCCTCTTTAGCCGCATATACTACGTTCAATGTTTCAGCTGCATTTACATACAAATAGGACCGGCGCTCCTGGCATACGCATAATAAATTAATATTCCTTATTTCCTCTAATATACTGACTAATGAACGCTACCTTCAGTGAGAGGTATCGTCTACTACCGTACCTTCAGGTATTTGTACTTACAATGTTCGCCTAGAGCCATCTCTTTGCTACGGTAATAACCGGCCCCCAGTTCCCACATAGGTTCGCTACCTTCAACTTTCTATAGTATTTACAAGTTCAACAGTTCACGCAATCACGCAGTAGGCTACATAATACTCTTAGTTGTGAACAGCACTGGTGCCCTTGGGAAACATTCCTAACACAGCTAAGCTGCTTGCGAGGTTGAATTCGATCTTCTGGTTGTGGCTTGGTACGGATGTAGACTAGTAATTACTGATGAAGACTGAGTGTCTTACTTAGGTGCATTTGTGTAACTGTAAGTACCCTCCCACACTATAACCTAAGACAGTAACATTACAAACCTAGGCATATGCCTAACTTTTGGTTGGCACATGACTTGAGTAGGCACCTGCCTAAACTAAGCTTTATACTTAGCCACGCAGGTTCTTGTCAGAAGTCTAGCGATGTCGATGAAATATCTTGTTAAGTAGTAATAAATCTCCTCACAAACCCAAAGTATCAATTATTTTCATGAAACGGCTACAGATTTACCGCGATTTTAGAGACCAAGCAAAAGTAACTGATGCACTTATAGTACTACTAGTAGTAGTAGTAATTATAGTTAGAAAGTAACTTTTACAAACCTTACCCATGACAAAATTCTCAGAGATTTAACTGAATATACCAAGTTTTATAGTTTCTGAAATGATTGCAGATTACCGTTTGATTAATTTAAGAAGTAAGCAGTAAAGAAATTCAGTAAGTATAATCCAAGTTTCTGCTCTGTGCCCTACATGTGTTCACATGGCGAGTTGTCAATATGGGAGGGTCAATAGTCAAGCAGATGGGAAGGCTCCACCCACATCATACCCATGGGTAGAGAACAATGTTCTCTTTCTAGTATTAGTGGTGTGTGTAGTGGTGAGTAAGTATGGTAATTTTGCAAAATATTGCAATCATAATAAATATGGCCACACCCTGTCAGTTTGGAGGTTTTTCTTTTCTGGTACAACATTTAATTACAAAATACCTACAATGTAGACCACCGCCCGCAACGAATTAATGCACTGGTCTCGAAGACCACAACTCCAAGACATGCTCAAATCATGTTTAGTTAAAAAATGTGGCACTGTGCACACGTGATAATCTAACTGTTTTCTAATTTGTTTATTATGCATTGGTGGAACAGAATGCACCTGTATGTTTAAACAAAGTGCTACTTTGTGAGTGGGTATCACAGTGACAGGTTCGGGCTACAATCGTCGTCGGAATGTTGATTTTTAAAATTGCATTTAAATATATTTCTTCATATCATAGCAAATTCATTGCTTTATTTTTCATACTTCAGCATTGTTACAGTTCTAGTACTACTAGTAGTAGTAGTATGACCAACCGACATTCATTGGAAGCCTATGCTACTTTCAAACAGCCATTCAAGTTATTTCATGCTACTGTTATGGCTAGTGAATTAATTTCATTTGCAATGATAGGTTTACAGGTTTTCCCTGGACATGTCCTCTTTACTGGCTTACATGGGCGTCCAGGCGGATTTTTAGTGCCTACAATTTCTGGATTTTACGTATCTTTAACCTACGTGTACGTATGTATATTGTTTATTAATTAATTAACTCTTAAACATCCAAGTGGTCCATACATACTGTAGGTTTGTTCTGAACTGTCTGGCAAGAGTTAACAAACACTGCTTGGCTCACATCGCACATGCTTAGCATTGGGCCCAATGAATTTGCTAAGGTCGAGGGGATCGTTGGTTGGCCCATTGGGGTAGCTAGACCTTTCTAGGGGGTAGATAAATGAAATATTTCTAAACTACATATATGTAACAAAGAGAGACCATCATGGCTAACCCAAAGCTACAGATATATTTAAATGCCATATTTCTCCAAAGATATGGATACTTTCAATATTTTGGTGGAGAATTAGATGACACGTGACTATATATGCCATGGATAAAATGGACTTTGTTGATGTCTGCTCGGTGATCGTGCCATTAGTAACACTAGTAGCCGTATTGCATAATCCACACGTCTTGTCCCGCTCATTTTGTAAGAGCCATATTGTCTTCTTTATGCTTCTCCTACTTCTATCCCCCATGCTTAATATTGCTTAATTTCCCACCAAGATATGAGTAATTTTGCTTCAACTGCAGTTTGTTTCTAAGCACCCTTAATTACACAAAATTTTCTCCATGAGTAGGGGTTACCCCCTCTCATTATACTCCTCCCACAGACCCAATCCAGTTACCTCTCAACTTTCCCCTGAAGTCCATCAGTGAAGGGGACGCCTCACCCGGGATGCAGTCATAAACTATCCAATACACTTTCCTTGCCCACTGGCCAAGCCCCTAGTCTTGTATAATATATTTCATGTTGCTGAATTTAATAAAAATGTTCTCTCATTTGTATGCAACAAAAATGGCACCATTTTGCATGTAGAATCTTTTCACAATCTTTTTCGCTTCAAAGGGGGAGGTTAAAACCCTTCCACACTGAGGGTGCAGATAATTTCCACCCAGCAAATTATGGTAACCAAAGTAATGATGCAATAAGACAAAGAAGACATTGATTTATATTTAATAATGACTCATCAGTGCTAACCACTATCTTTGATCCATTCTCTAGAAGAATCTTGTCTAATTTGCATATTCCACAATTCTTGACCACTGGATAATTTTTATACTAACAAACTATTTTTCAACACCTATATCTTACTTTCTAGTAATGATAGAGCGCCATCATTTTTGACTATCATGTTTGCTTCATGAAGGGAGTTACCAGTTTAGTATGTTATTCATTTACACAAATGCAGTAAAATAATAAATTGTATAAACAAAGTTGCTCTTTGCAAGGGGAGGTTTAGGAGAAGAAAGGAAAGAGGCCAATCAAGTGCTCTGTGAAATAGGGTGGGAAGAAAGATTTGAATTTCATATTCATGAATAGGTCTATCGCGCACTGTGGATGGTGAAACGAATAACCTTGTGGAAGATGTTGTAGTAGATAGCTATGTCTTCACTGCATATTCTTCCTTACCTGAGGTGATATGATTTGTTTGAAAACAATGTTAAGTGCAAATAAGTGGACAGCCACTATTATGATGCTACCATGGCTAATTGGCTCCAGAACAAATGTTACATTAGCAGCAGCCTATATGGTGATACCATGGCTAATTTGCTCCAGAACCATGTTAAGTTGCAGCAGCAGCCTATATGATGATACCATGGTTAAATGGCTCCAAAACAAATGTTAAGTTGCAGTAGCAGCCTATATGGTGATACCATGGCTAATTGGCTCCAGAACTATGTTAAGTTGCAGTAGCAGCCTATATGGTGCTACAATGGTTAAATGGCTCCAGAACAAATGTTACGTGAGCAGCAGCAGCTTATATGGTGATACCAATAATTGGCTCCAGAACCATGTTAAGTTGCAGCAGCAGCCTATATTGTGCTACCATGGCTAATTGATTCCAGTACCAATGTTAATGTTAAGCCACCAGGAGAAGAACAACAACAGTGTTTACAGGAAGGCAAAATGGCTTTCAATCCATTTTTTTGCTGCTATCACTTTGGTTCGGTAATTTAAAGCCTTGTTTTGTTTATTTAAAATTAAATTCTATTGGTGAAGGAAATGTAGAATTAAATAGTACTAGTAGCAAAGGTGAATTGGGGAGGGGGGGGGGGGGGTGTGGTGGTCAC
>JAODAG010316992.1:0-12002 GCA_027574785.1 Orphnurgus asper | reverse complement strand
TGAAAGCCACCCAAGAAAGAACCTGGGCCATAAAATCAAAGAACTGTAGCATATGCACTATCCTGCCAACTTGATCCGATAGGAATATGACTGGGTAGTGACCCAGTCCTATTCCTATCGGATTGCAAAGACCTTGAGATTGCAAAGACCTTGAGAATACAAAGTTGTGAATTCATCTACCTTTGAGTTATTGCTGGAAACTGATGTGTTGTGATTGTCCAAAAGTTAAATTTAACTTCCTACGTCCACATGTAACTTGCTGATCAACCAGCAGAAGAGAGAATTAACATGAAATGCAAACAATATGAATTACGATCTAGCGCTGAATGATGACAGCTAGCAGTAGCTGCAAGAGATATATATCTATAAATATGTAATGTATATCGTGTGTGTGAACTTAGAGAAAAGTGGAAATTGCGACACTACTACTACTACTAGTACGGTACTTAGTACTACTTTATTACTGGGCTAAGTTGCCATCCATGTCTGTTGTGTCATTTTTAACGACAATAACGTCGCGAAAACAGTTAACATTTGAAACCTTTTATCTTTAGTCTGCCTGTGTTAATTAAGATTCACACTGGCCAAGGCAAGTGTGAAACTTCTACTACTTGTAGAAGAAAGGGTGGGATGGAGTGGTTTCTCTTTGGTGTTTGCCGAGGCAAAACAATTGCGACAACAAAACAAAGAATATATATATACTGTTGGAGTGTTGGAAAACCTTTTAATGTCAAATAGAAGCGGCAAAAAATTAAAACAGTCATGAGTATGATGTGCTGTAATAAAAATATATTTATCATACAAATCCTATCAAAGCAAAATGTTCCATTTGTAGAGTTCCGGACCAGAATACGTCTATACGTACGGTACCGTACATGTACGCCCTTCACAACCACGTGACTCATCACACTAGCACGACTTGAACAGTGAACATTTAACATCTTTTAGTGTGATGTGAAGTATGAATGTCCTTTCCTATAACCCATTCATCGTCAATATGCTGTTATTAAAAATGATTTTATTATTTCGGCCCTGATCGTGTTTCGTGGTCCCTGCGTTGTATATACTAGTTACTGCTATGGAGTATGTAGCGGATTCAGGATTTGAAAGTAAGAGAACGGAGGGGGTTGGTGGAATGTGCATGAGTCAATCTTGACCACGTGGTAATGACGAAAGTCGGGAGAATGGTTGGGTTGAGAACCGTGCCTGATATTAGCTATACCCGCCATATAGTAATGTACAATGTGTAGGCTCGCAATAGAGCAATGTGTAGTCATATAACGTGCATAGCGGAGGGTAATGTACTTGTACGTGGTATAATGCATGCATGTAACCCAGGTCTAAGAACCCTTGATTAAACAAACACAGACACAGTTCAGTCCCTTTGTTTCATGTGCCATGCACCATACAAGCTCCGGGTCCGCCGGTTTCCACTGCTCATATTTCTGCACCTCTGTATCAAGCTTAGCCCTTCGGAAATCCCCGCACATTTAACGTATTACAAACAGGTGGAAAAACCTATTGCCGCGCATACTAAATGTATTACCTGACTCGGTCGGGACCATACTTATTATTATTCACTAATTTGGCGTTTTCACACGCACAGTTGACTTTAAACTGTTATGTGATGTTCACTCGAAAATGTATGTAAACTGAAGGTACGTACGAGCGGAAAGTTAGGTATACACAACCAAATGTATGTACGCTGTGTGTAGGCCTATATAGCCTATCTAAGTGCGCAATTGTATTTACACGGAATGACATGTTGCGTCCGTATATAACTTTACATCCATAGAGAATGCACACCAGAAAGTTTGTTATATTCTTGATGGTATATTCGCGGAAAGGTTTACGCACCGAAAGGTACGCGAAAGGTATAAAGTACGAGGAAAGTATGCATGTACGCCGAAATGCATGTATGTACGCGGAAGGGTATACGAGCTGCCATAGTGGCAGCTCCCTGTATACACTCTGGAAATATGCACGAGGAAAGGTACGCCCGAATCGTCATGACGCAGAAAGTTATAAAATTATCGGACAGGTATGCACTCCGATACGGTATGCACCATGTAGCCTCGTAGGCATATATACAGAGATGCATGTGCCCTGTAGGCCTACGCAGTATATGCAAGGTGGATTATTTCAAGTTCATCTTTTCACTAGAAATTAAACGTTGCCCAGTCGTTTTCTAAAATGTCGATTGTAGTCGGTAATATAATTGGTGTGACTACGCTTCGGAAAGTAAATTAAAGGCCACTTAGCAACGTATTAACAGTTTATCCACCATACCATGAAACCATAACATCTCCGCTTTCTAATAATACGTTTTGTATAATTGATAGTTCTACACCGATTTTCCCTTTCCTCTCAAATCCTGCCATTACTCCTTCCCATCCTAAGCAACCCACAATGCTCGCCGCCGTAATCCTCCTCCCTTGATTGGGGTTAGGGTATCAATCCACTGGGGTTAGCCAATTGTGACGAAAAATTAAAGGAAACCGGCAGGCGGGTAGGCGACAAGAATAAATAACGGTAGATTGGTAAAAGAAAAATAAATAAATCTTAAATTAACTGAATTTGAATAATCACTTGATCACTGAAGCTCTGCATGGGGTTATCTTAATTGCGGATGTCACACGATAAATACCATTGAAGGCCTCATTGACCTAGATGTAGTTAAATATGGGATTTAAGCCTATCTATAACAAATAAATAAATATATATATATATATATAGGCTTATATATATATAGGCTTATATATAGATAAGCATAGTATTTTACTATTACTAATACTACTTTGTAATTGTTGTCAACTCAATAGCCACAATGACCTTGAAGCCTGTTAATAGGGTGGAGATTTGGGAGACGTGGAATGTATAATTGGAAAAGTAAACATTGTAGGACAACCTTTTTCAAGGGAGACATTCCTCATTACCACATGGACAGGTTGAGATCCATCAGTACACCAGCAACCTTGTGAATAGTTATAACTACCATGTAGTAGAAACAGCATTGCTGGTCATCTCGTCTTAAGACAAGAACCATCTAGTAGAAACAGCTTGTGTAGTAGAAACAGCTTGACTGGTATTCTCGTCTTAAGTCGAGATCCATCAGTACACCAGCAACCTTGTGAATCGTTTCTACTACATGGTAGTTATAACTACCATGTACTGTAGAAACAGCATTGCTGGTCATCTCGTCTTAAGACAAGAACCATCTAGTAGAAACAGCTTGTGTAGTAGAAACAGCATTGCTGGTCTTCTCGTCTTACGACAAGAACTATCAGTGCACCAGCAACCTTGTGAATAGTTATAACTACCATGTAGTAGAAACAGCATTGCTGGTCACCTCTTTATAATAGCAGCCTTGTATAGTATTGTACACTATATATTGTTCATCCAGTACTGAGACCAGATTCATGGGTACCATTACACACACATTTTTTTGACATATGGACCACTGGTTTCTAATTGAATACTGTACTAAAAGACAAATTTGGCAATGAAGATTCGTTGCCAAACTAAAAAATCCACTGTTTCTATCTTTCTATCTCTCTCTATCTCTATCTATCTATCAGCTAAAATCGCCCTCTCAGGGGTGTTTCCAAGCGGTACACGTTCGGAACTAGGGTAATGTGGATAGCCTTAGAATAAAAGAAGGCGCTCATCATATACGGTATAACGTCAAAAACGAATCCTGTGAAATTTTTAGCATTTGACACTTCCTGGGTATATCCACACTTTACCGGGTTCATACGGATGGATGTCCCCAATTCACACCCTTCACACACTCATATGCAACCTTACACACCCTTAGACAACTTACAGACCGACATATAACCATACACACCCTTAATAAACTTCACACACGCTTATACAACCTTACACAATCTCACACATCAATAAAAAGGACAGAAAATGTACAATTCTATGGAAGAGCCAACTCAACAACAATAAATTTTGATGGTTTGGTGGAATGAATTTGTTGTTCATAACTGACAAGTAAAGCAAATCGACTGAGACAAGAGATAAATATATTTATTAATGCATAGTCATGAAGTGGGTTCCCATCTCTCTGCCCCATTGCCACATATGTCTCATTTCAAGAACAATAGCCAAATCTTTCTTAACAAAACCTATTCAAAACTACATTACAATATCTCACTTGATGTTTGAATGCCACCAATATCCAATCATCTATATTCCAATGGTTGCCAAAATCATTATACAAATTCACCCTCCCCCACTCTTAATATAGTTCCCAAACAACAAAGTAATGTAGGAACCATAACACCACTTCTTGAATTATAAAATAGAATATAAAATAGAGTTACCTCTCTCCTGCTTCCCGACCTACAATCCCATTCCCTTCCTTCCCCAGCTAGGTAGGTTGAATTGGCAAGGACTAGCTGCCAAGAGGAATCAAATCCTTTGTCACTTCAATTACCAGCAGAATAGAGGAATCGGTGGGTGAATAGACATAAAGAAGCATTGCCAAGAAGCATTGCCAAGAAGTATACAAGATATACAAACTGTCCATTAATAATTGGTTTCAATTCTCTTCTTTAATTTCATGTCAACATGAAATGGGGAATCATTATTTACCTGTTTCTCTCTCTCCCCTCTCTCTATTGGTGTCATAAATTCCTATATAGGTAGTGAACTCTTCCCTCAATGTTTTAACTTGAAACTACTGTAAACACATATTTTTTACTTTTAAATCATAACAAACACTACTACTTTTCTATTAGTTTCAATATTTTCAATCAATGTAATACTTGTATTTATAACTAAGCACTGCAACAATGAAAGCACACATGTTACCTATGCTACATGAAATACAAGAATGGAATATCATAACATAAAATATATACCAGTAATACATAGAAATATTCAACTGTGTTACATTAAAAGAGGAATGTTTGAAACAGTGGAAATTCCTTCTCATTAGGAATTACAAAGAATAGCAGCCTACATGAATTTAGCAACAATTTGCTAAAGTTTAATACAAACTAAAAATCATCCACTATACATATTAAGTTACAAAAAAAAAAAATAATGGATTTCAAACTTAAATTTTAAATTTTACAATAGGGTGAATTCATGCAAGAACTAACATTCACACAATTATAGCTAACAAAAGATAGCATTACTGAACATCAACACTGAAAAACATTCATCACATTCATGCAAGACATAACATTTATGCAAGATACATCCATGCACGAGATAACATTCTTGCAACATTCATTCAAGAGATACATTCACACAAAAAATATTCATGCAAGAAAAACATTCATGCAATATATAACATTCATGCAAGATATAGCATTCAGGTAAGCAATAACATTTATGCAGGAGATACCATTCATGCAAGAGATAACATTAGTGCAGGTGATAACATTCATGCAAGAAATAATGTTCATGGAAGCAATAACATTCATGCAAGAGATAACATTCATTCAAGAGATAACATGCAGGCAAGCAATAACATTCATGAAAGCAATAACATTAATGGAAAACATAACATTTATGCAAGAGATAACATTCATGCCACCGTGAGCACATTGAGGCAACTGAGAACATTCATTCAAGTGATAACATTCATGCAAGAAAGAACATTTATGCAAGGGATTACAGAACATTCATGCAAAAGATAACATTAATGTGGTGATTATTTTAACTGATGGGAAAATAACGATTTTCGCGATAGCCGTTGGTTATAATGATTATGGTCACAAACGTATTTACGTAAATGTTCCCTGCAATATGAAACATTGTGGGATGAAAACATAACTGTTTTGGAAACTCTTCAAAGAAGCACCAAAATGTAAAGAAGCACCAAATTGTGTAAGTACATGCTTAATGTTAGGATTGGTCTAACATTAGACTTAGATTGCCTATTGCAGGCCTACAACCTTGCAATATTCCAGACACAAGTAAAGTGCAATACAGTACAGTACAAACAAATTTCTGACCTTTAAGATTAATTTGATTTTCGGGAGACGATTGAACTACTTACCTGAAACACTATTGTCTTCAAATTTCAGCATAAAATATAGCCATAGTAATTGCAGGGATAAACTTGTACAAATGTGTTTGGAGAATGGTGTAAAAAGAATTGATCACCCAAACAAAGCATCTTGGCAGACAGTTTATTAATAAAATATGTAAACTTTCATAACATCAATAATCATTCATTTCTGACATGACTCCACTATCTGTCATAATGATACCAAATCTACATTGATTACACAATCTGACATATGATGCCCCAATCTGCCTTATGATTCCTCATTCTGTCATATGAATGCACTATCTGTCCTATAGAGGTGGATATTAATCATCAAGCTGACAGAGTGATGCTACACCCCTATTGATCCAATGACTCTCTGATTTATCAGATGGTAATAGGAGAAACATGACAAAGTTTGTGGAGTGACCGGTGGTTGACAGTGTCCCTCTTCGGGCACTGGTCTTGTAGACTGGACAATTGTAACTGGCATTTTCCTTGAAGTTGGCCTTGAGGCCAGGCTTTAGCCAGATTATTGGGATCGTATCAAAGAGGATCTTGGGCAATGATTCATTGATGACCATTTGCTCACGGTCCCATCTGGCTCCTTCTAAGAACAAACCCTGTAAAACAAAGAGGAGACACAATTATCTGTCATATAATGCCACTATCTGCCATGTGATATCAGTATCTGCCATGTCATGCCACTATCTGCCATATGACATCACTATCTTCCACAGATGCCACTATCTGCCATATGATGCTACTATCTGCCATATGATTCCACAATCTGACATATGACTCCACTAACTGTCATAATGATACCACTATCTGTCTTGATTACACAATCTGACATATGATGCCACTATCTGCCTTATCATTCCTCGTTCTGCCATATGAATGCAATATCTGTCCTAAAGAGGTGGAGACAAAGTAGGGATAAAGAGGTGGCATAATAGGATAAAGAGGTGGAATAATGCGATAAAGAGGTGGAATAATGGGAGATAAGGTGGGGATAAAGGTGTGGATATTGGGGGAAACAGATAAGGATAATGGTGATAAGGAGGTTGATAATGAATATAAAGGTGTGTGGTAATGGGGATAAAGAGGTGGGATAAGGGAATAAAGAGGGTAAAAATGAGAGTAAAGAGCTCATAATGTATGGGAGAGAAGCAACAATTAACAAGGTGAGACGCGGAGAGGTCATACGTATAACAAGTCATAATGTATGTCCAGCAGTCTGGGCTTCTATTCCTGTGTCTGGGTTAATATGGTTGTCTGTTTGTCTTCCAGTACTAATCCTTAGAAAGGGACATCTCTCCTTATGACATCTCTCCTTACAGTTGTCTAGTTCCGGAGTGGGGAAGGTGGTTGGGAGGTATATGAAGTACATATTTAGTAAATAACCAAATCAGGTAAGTTTTGGTTTAATTTACAGCACATACTCCCTTACCTCTTATACATATACATACCTCATATACATATGCACACCTCATATACGTATATCAGTCCGGAATTCTCCCAGGACTGAAAGGACCACTCTAGCAAAAGATCCCTTCGGTAGATAAGGTGTCCATTAAGTAGCAGGAGACGAGCGAGGAAGGATTCTTCCAGGTTCCTGCTTCCATGACTTATTCAGTAGACCTTCTTGAGAGCCATGCATTAGAAGATATCATGGGCTCTGGCAACTTCTCCCTCCTTTGTCAAAGGAATGATAAGAATCCAAATCCACCAGGAGATTGTTTCCTTAGACGCTGCAGTGAAGGACGGTGGGGGATGCTTGAACAGGTGTTCATTCCTTCTTCCTCACTGCATTCATCCTCTCGAGAACCCACCTCATATGTATATGGGAAACTGCTATACTAGGTAACTACAACGCACGCGGAGCATGCGAAAAAAATTTGGGGCCACAACTTGCATTTTTCTGCCTGGCTAAGCGTCTGAATTCGGGCAGAGAATTTGCTGGAATTTGGGCAGATTCCCTGCCCGAATTATGGGTCTTCAAAAATTTTGGCACAGTGAATGCTGTGAGGGGGAGAATTTTTTTGGTTTATTTAAGGTGGCATAGATGCAAATGGTGAACTAATTAAATGTTTAGGAATTATCATTATTTACTAAATATTTTTTTATGGTTTCCTATATTGTTTACCCAAAATATTCATTTTTAGTAAACAATTTAGACTGACAATAAAGACTACAATGGGTTGACAGTAGCTGTAAACCTTACGATCAAACAGACTATACTTCTATACGACTACATTTCGGACAAAATAACCGATCTTCCTGCAATTTTTTGGCAAAATATTAGTAATAAGGAGAATCGGCTATTTTCCAAGTGGCTAACCTCCCCAGCCGCACCCCTCTTAGTTTTCTATTGGGCATCGCTCTGGTAACCGGGTGGATATCTCGATATTTCAAGCGTCGGGCTGAAATCGCAGCAAAGCTGTCAATCACCGCCGTGTGTCCGGTGGTACGGTTCTCGGAGCAGGCTCCTGGCCTCCGGTAATGGGATTGGCGGTCGCGCCAGAGCTTCCCGGACCTGTTCTCGGTTTTCGGCCTCTCCTGCCGATCTCCGACTCCGTATTGTCAACCCAATAACCCGGTAATTTTACCGGCGGGTGGCTGTGAGTCTGCGCTCCACTCATTTTCTTTTCCCTCTTATTCGTTGGTGTCTCATTTTCTTTTCCCTCTTATTCGTTGGTGTTCTGGTTTGGGAACCATCCCGACGGGCCTGGAATATCCAGCGGGTCTTGGGAACCTAGGCCGGGTTCCGCTCTCCGGAACAGGCCTCCTGTACCGGCCTCCGGGGGATCCCCGACTCTGGACAGGCCTCTGCATGGCACCGGGTCTGGCAGTCGTGCCAGAGCATTATGGACTGGCTCCCTGTTTTTCCTGCCAATCTCCGGATCCCGGTTCAGCGAGCCGGGATTGGGTGATCTTCTGGGTTCGGAAGGATCCCCGTCTTCTCTTCGAGCCGTTATGGGAAGGTCTAAATATCTCCAAAATTCCTAAACTTTCCATTAAAACTTCCCGCTAAGGGCACGGGTAAGGTAAAGGGAAAGGAATATTATGGAAGACAAGTCTAAGTAGAGAAAACTCTGAGAACGGAGTGTTTCCCTGCATCAAATTTTATAAACAAGTCACCACTTGGCGAGCGTGACTAAAAATCTACTCGCCAAATTGCAAAATTCACTCGCTAATTTCTTAAGCCTATGTATAACATTATGCATTGGCAACAACAGACAAGTGTATCTGTACCCACGTACTGCTGGCAGTACAGCATAACGTTAGGCTAGTCTTCAGATAACGTTAGCCTATTTAATAGGTGTTGGGCCGATATTGCCAATACAAATGGCAGTTCTGACTGAAATCCGATAACGATATTGTAAACCATGTACGTAAACGGTCATAAATTATCGGCTTCGTTCAGATCATCATTATTCATTGTTTTTGTGATACAGCACTATTTTATTGTCAGTGTGTGTTCAGTTGAGTAAGCGTTGATTTAAAAATTGGCTAGGCCAAGCAAGCATTTGATTAAGAAAAACGAATGTAAGGGATTGAAATGATAATAAAAATACAATGAGTCATGAATAAGCCACTCGCCAATATGGCGACCATATTGGTCGCCATTAGCAAAATGTTAGTCGCCAATGGCGAGTTGGTGAGCGTGCAGGAAGTGGAATGGTTGGGCGAACATAACACGAAGGTTACTGATGAATGAAACATGGAAATGTATATTCTGAGTGTTATCCACATTTAAAAGGAAGTAACAAGAACATTTTACTCACAAGAACGTAAGCTCCATCTTCAGGTCTATAATCGATGCTGTTTTCATGTCTTGTAACTTCAAACTCAAATCCAAGACGATCAATGGGAATTGTCTTTTTCCTGGCATAGTTCTGGCCAACACCTGATAAAGATCATACAGAAGCTTAGAGCATGCTGTGTCTAGAAAACAACTGCGAGAGAAATCATCACTTATAGCAGCTCTCATTCTTCATATAATGTTTTTTTCCTATAGTTCATGCTTCTTTGCATCCAGAACTATAACTATGTCTATAAAAACCATGAAAGCCAGTGATTCCAACTGCCAGTGGCTTATGTGGATGTGGGACCGATCTTTTTACGGCATTATAACCGCAGTCGACCAGTAGACATTGCTTCAGATTCAAAGAACTATTTTTGTAGAAGAACTGGGAGTTTGGTTAACAACTTACTTTTTTCAATATAACTAACTTTGCATTATCCAACATATGCAATATTTGAACATATAACACCGATTTGACTGTTTGTCTTAAAAATTCAAATGATAACGAAATTCTAAGCTGAGGTATATATTCTCACCATTCTATTCACGAATATACTTGAGCCTCGTTCATTACGAGGTATACTGACAGTTTACAAACTAAAACATATTTCTTGCAAGTTCCTTAAAATTTAAGATTTTTTTCTTAGTTCAATCACAATAACAATAATGATAATAATAATGATAATAATAATAATTATTATAATAATAATAATATGATAATGATGATAATAATGATAACGATAGTGACGGTGATAATGATAGTGACGATGATGACAACGACAACAACAATAATAACAATAATAATAATAATATTTAATCGTAAGCTAAAGTGGAAATCTACAAAACAGGTGTGCATGGTGCGGCAACGTCATTAGGTAGCAGTTGTTGCCTATTGGAAGTGGCTGAGTTATAATAATGTGAAAAGCAGAAAATAACTTTCACTGATAGGCCTATATGCATCGAGCCCATAATCAGACACTATCAACTGCATCAGTCCTTCAACTACAGAAAACATTGCTTCCATTATGAAATACTTGGTAACAAATTTGAAATAATGTACAAGCATATGATTGTGATAAGTGGGGGTGACTGATGGCCCTACACAGCAGTCCAATTAATACCATGCATGAGCCAGTATTGTTAGTAATGTGGGTAGATATTTGTTTTCACCCTTAATTTGAATGCTGATTATAAAATTCGGTGGAATGTACCACCAAAATGTATATTTACTTTAAAGATATCTCAGCCCCTACTCATCTCAACAAGGTATGGCAGATTTTTAAAATAAAAAAACTGGCAGCTGTTCAATGGCAAATTTGACTAAAATCCTCAATAGTGCCCTGTTTATTTGAACAAACAATGATAACTTTCCTTCTGGATGATGTATCGACTCGGGTAAGTTGGATCTTTCAGAGTGACTTTTTAGCTTTCCGCCAGTATATATTCTATTCCGATTGGCTGAGTGGAACCCTAGGCAGATTTTAGTTGAATATAAATTACACCTCCTGAAATGTCAAGCGTCTTATTACATTCTTTGTTTCTTACGACATCATCACACTGCCATTCAGGACTTGACTTGAAGACCGAAGCATGCGCTCTCAAATCGTAGCTCATTTTCAAGGTTCTATGAATCAATTTGGGAAAATATTGTACTTGAATGACAAATGTGTTAACTTTTTATGCCATTTTAACATCCAGTGAAAGAGAAAATGCAGTTCCAAAATTGTTTGTCATATAATCTCACTGCGATAAAGACGTTATCCTGAACGTTCCATTACACTAAAAGGTAATGTTGTAATATAGGACAATAATAAACACGGAAATAGGTAACTTGAACCCTCGTATAAAGTGAACGAGTCCGCAACTAACACGTAGAGCTGCGTGTGCCAAGGTCAGTCCTTAGAATCCATGGAGTACAGTCGCGCAAAGGGAAATAGGCAAATATCAAATGATCGTTTTGTTCCCATATCAGTTCAAACTTCTACAAATTTAAATTTAAAACTAAGTCTTATTTTAATAGTTCTGACTAGTGATGTGGAACCTTCATCCATTTGTAAATCAATATCTAACTATAAACCTGCTATATATTAACCAATATAAATATAATATATATATATATCTAAATATTTATAATATATATATAAATATATAAATATATATACATATATATAAATATAT
>JAODAG010316970.1:0-12005 GCA_027574785.1 Orphnurgus asper | reverse complement strand
ATATATGAACTGGACAAGCTAAAAGGAATTTGTCATAAAGGATCTACGAAATTTTGGTGGAAATTGTGGGATTGTTAGATTGGTACAAAAAGTACAGTATATTGGTATACAGTAAATTTACTCCAGGGGATCAAACGATTCTTTCGCGTTCCACATGTTGTGTATTGGGAAAGTATAGTATTATATACCGGTAGTATAGATAATAAAGATCAGAAAGGACAATGTCCTCATAAACGATCCTGAACCACAAATATCCTAAATTCTACCATTATAAGAAAAATAAGTGGTTCTAACTTGAAAGAGAAGGGACCCCCCTCCCCCATGAAAATGTTTTGGTTGCTTAGATGCAAAACTTCCAGGTACGGTACATTATTTAGGGGGCGGGAGCGAGAGCGAGATTTTCGTCTGGGACGACTTCCCCGTATCCCTTGCTCTTGATATGCTATGTGATATACGGTACCGATCAAAATGACCCTCCCCCAATATTTGTTGGGACCCGTGTGTGCCAGGAACCACAAAACTATAACGATATGTAACCATGTATATTGGCCCAAAGGATCCAATTTATATAGTGTTGTTTATGTTACATGCCAGAAGATATATAAGATAAAATGCTTGTAAACGACGCTAAGATTTTGGCGGAGATTATGTGTAGTATATTATGTGGTTGACTAATACATGAGATGTGTACTATAATGTGGTGTGGTGTATAGTACCGTATCGATGTAGTGGCTGTGTCACGTGAACGGCATGTACCGGTACTTATCCTTGATCCAACCGAGAGCAACGTCGAGCAACACATTAAGTGGCACTACACTTGTCCGCTGATCTCCAGGTCATTTACTTCCCGATCGAAATAGGTTTGGAGCTGGGAAGCCTGGTCATGCAGTCAGGCGCGATGGTGTTTTTGTTCAGGTGTCCAACTCATGGTTTTTCTTGTGTGGGTTTTCTTAAAAGACAGTCTCCGGATATTGACGTACACTGAACTTAAAATAGTCTTACACAAGGCATTGGGTTGTCTGTTTTGCTTGTATTTATACCTGTAATCATGTAGCCCAACGGACACCGAACTTGTGTTCTATAATATTGAACCAGTAAGGCGGGGAGGGGGAGGGGAGGGGGAGGGGGGTATCTGCCATTTTGTTTCATATCAACTTCAGGGAGCATCGCAGATTCAAAAATTTCTGTTTCCCTTAATACTGGTCAGGGCCGAAGCCGAATGGACGGTATTTGGGCGGGAGAGGGAGGGGTTGGTGTTTCATCCTAACTCTTTGTCCCGTTCGGTATTTGATCGCAACTCTTGGTCATATTCGGCAAATATACGAGTCGGTCGGTACATTTACCGAATCAAACAATAGAAGGAGCATTGTCGAGCATGAGTATAGTCTTGTTTACATGAAGGTACAGTACATTAACGTGAGTGCCCCCTCACTTCATCTGAAATTTCCATAGAAATAAACAATTATATTTCTATGCTATTTCTATGGAAATTTCATTCCGTAGAGCCGAACGGATATCAGAATCAAAACAGTGAACGAAGACAGCGCCATCTAAATAAGAACTGTGCACTATATTTCCATGCAGTTACCATAAAGAGGACCGCGAGGTCAAGACTACAAGTGGTATGAAAGTGGGTCCCATATATAACCAAGTATAAATATCAACACGTGACACGTGACGTGTGACGTGTGGAGGGAGATGGTTGGGCCCCAAGTTCCAAGGCAGTGGCGTCAGGGCCGTCTTAAGACAGTATGAGGCTCTGGGTTCAGTAATGTTTAGGGGGCCCCCAACCCCACCCCCTAGCTGCCCATCTCCCGCCTCACTAACTTAATCTCATCGTGTTGGGGGTGAGGCCCTCACCAGGGGCGGCGCCGGGTTCGGGAAAGTGAGGGAGGATAAATCAATGAGTTACAGACCTGTATTGCCTCGACTGGGGGAGGGGTCTAAAGGGCCCGGGAAGGAGATTTCCATACGGAGTATATGGAAGAAAAAATTGCCTAGAAAATAGGCGAGACGCAAAATGGTGCTATCTTTTACTACTTCGAAGCAGATTTTTGTACCTCACCCCACTCCCTACAGAAATCTATGTATAGCTTAAAAGCAGTTTTAGACAATTCTACAATTTTGCTAGCTCTGAAAAAAAAAAAACGCTAGATGTTCACGGTATTACTGTCCAGGACGGGGGGGGGGGGGTAATTTACTCGCTGAAGAGTCAAGAGTACAATAATAATGTTAGTAAGTTAAACGTTTAGGTGATGACGGTCCGTTTTCATTTCAGTTACACGCTAATTGCGATAGCCTACACCTTTTTACCGTGTGGGGCCTTGACCTCATTTCATTTAATTAAAGTTGTAATCAGCAAGAAGTACAACTAAGGCCTATTATAGGCCTATGTTTGAAACTCATAACCGCTTGGCTCGAACAAGTACAGTTCTACTTTCACAGGCAGGCCCTGTAACAAATCAAGCAATTTTCACGGTTTGTCGATTATCTCATGATCCAATCAGAGAATCACACCTCGGATAATAAAAAAAAGAAGAAGAGTAAGCAGCGTTGTTTGGTACTTTCCCTTTCGTAACCGAAACCCCGGTGCTTCCCCCTCCCCAACAGTACTACAACGTGTCTATACACATGAAAAAAAGAGTAAACAGCATTGTTTGGTACTTTCCCTTTCGTAACCGAACCCCCCCCCCCCATTCCCCGTGTAGGTGGTCTGCCTTAGCTAGCCCGAGTCTAAAGATGAACGTCGAGTTGCGTATCTTTTGCTTGTTGTGGCTTTTAAAACAATCCCTCTGTTCTAAGGACGTCAGCGAAGAATATGACCCCACAAATCCTCACCGCAATCCGACAAAATGTGAAGGTGAATTCGCGAAGTGCAGACTTGACTTCGGACTTGATTATTATTATCATCATCTAGGATCTATTCTGAAGCAGTTATGTTAGGCTATATAGCCTAACTCAGTAAGTTGTCACTAACCTGGACGGTACTGTAGTGTAAGGGTAATGCAAGCTGCCACAGTGTTAGATTAGTATAGTATAGTATAGTATAGATAATAAGGATCAGAAAGGACAATGTCCTCATAAAGGATCCTGAACCACCAAAATCCTTTATTCTACCAATATCAGAAAAATAGGCATCAATACCAGTCTTGAAGGCATTGACACTGATTGTTGAAGTGTGACAGTGACGGCGAAAAAAGGCAGGCTAGGACAGAGACTATAGGCCTATGCTATGGTTATTGTCTGTGTATGTAGCCTTAATTGCTACTACTAGTAGTACTACAGTACTAGTAGTTAGTATATTATAGATAATAAGGATCAGAAAGGACGATGTCCTCATAAAGGATCCACAAAAACCCTACATTCTATCAATATCAGAAAAAATAGGCATCAATACCATTCTTGAAGGCATTCCGACACTAGTAGTAGTAGTGTAGCGTTTTCTTCTTTTATGTACTCAGTAAGTTACAGATAGCCTATTTCTATAACGTTATGTTGCTGCACAGTGTTCCCCTATGTACATCTCTCCTAGCCGCTAGAGTCCTAGGTAGCTATATATACTATAGTCTATAGCGTAAAGTACTTGTTTTACTAGACCTAACTACTTTACTTTGTGTTGTAAGACCACTTCCATAATGTACTTGTGTATAGGCCTGTGTATAGAGGTAAGAATGATTGATACTGAGTGGATATAGCATCTATGCCTTTTTTTTACATACACATGTACTGGTGGTAGGCCTATTGAGACCTCTAGTCTTACTCTTCTTACATGAACTCAGAATTTGAAGCATATTGTTACGTGACTCTGAGCTCCTGGGTAAGGAGAGAGAAGAAATGGATTTCGAGAAGGGATCGACTCTAAGAAAATAGACACTGTGAGAGTGAAGTGTAAGATATGGTGTGACATGGGCAATGAAATGAGTTGTTAGTAAGGTGGACAGGAAGGAATTAAATGAAACAATGGGTGATGTAATGTAAGCATCGCAACAATATGCTAACTTAGTTTAGCCTATATTTAACCGTTTACGGTATACCAAACTGTGCACTAACTAACGCATTATTTTATATCATTGATAATGTTAGGCGCATATTATTAGAATATTATTAGAAACTCTTTTATTAGTTGCATGAAAATAGGATTATGCTAGTAGTAGTAATGTTACTGTTAGTAATATTGCGTGGACACATTCCATAATTTAAGACTAACGTACTAGTTAGAACTTATAGAAACTAAGGCCCCTTAGTTAGTAATATAGTTTGTCAGGGTTTTGGAAGACTCTTCTTAGGCTTGTAGTACAACCAAGACGAGAGAAAGAGATTGGCTTAGGCTTAGCATTCGAGTGCCGGCTTCATAATCCAAAAGTCCCCGGTTCAGTTATTCTGTCCCTGACTGGATCATGACACTGTTCAGTGCAGCTGCTTTGAACCCAGTATAGTGATGAGTTAGGCCTTTCATGGTGCTTAGTATGTAACGTAGCTTAAATATCAAGGGCCAGGTTAGTTAATTTGAATTTTAGTGGGTTGCAACGATTAAATTCACTCAGACAGTGGTTGGTTGTTCTCAGTTTTTGAGGAAGTGATCAAAGATCAAGGTACGCTCAACATCTGTCAGATGGGGATGTTTAATGTCGGTCTTGGGAGCGTGACGGGATGATGGATGGTTTCGAGCAGTACCATGCACCGGTCTAATCACACACAAAGATTAAATCACAAGGATGCTCTAGTGTCAGTGCGCCGCTTATGAAATAAATCGCAATCGCCCTACGCTGCATGTATATGGACTGTACTGTATCCAAGGAGTCCTTTTTTCAGCAAAGGATATAGATACTTACTGGGGATATATTACGTTTGCCAAATTCCACTGGAATTTCCCCAACTGCCGAATATTAATTATCCAGAGAAAAGCATGCAATGTGTAGATTTAATGCAGCAAAAATCAAAGTTGTTTATTGATGTTAATAATGTTATGAAACAGCATCATAATAATTATACTAATATATGTAAATAAAATGTTGCATCATCTTGATTACACCCAAAGCACCAAAAGCGCGAGTGGATATAGAAGGGAGAGGATACTGGTGGAGGGGGGGGGCATGTCTGTAGCCTTCGCTTTCTGTTGGAAGGCACGTGGAATCCATGAGGGCCGTGATTGTATTTGTGTGTGTAACGCCTCGGCTTTAAACACCCGCTAACTCCAATAGTACGGCTTCGTTGAACACCATGTTTGATGTATGTGTAGGTCCTCTTTAGTGAGTACAATTCAGGTCAAAGGTCTGAACAATGAAGTCGGCAGACGTCACAGTCTGAAAACATTGTAAACGTGGTAAGTCCACGACTACAACTTGGGCAAACTTCATATTTTGTGCGAAGGTTTGGTGTAGTATATGGATAAGAAGCCTATAGGCTCAAACAGAAACCCTGTTTGTATTGATTCGTGGGCGAAACACCGTGTTGAGCAATCCTTCTCTTTATCAACCAATGTTGGGAGGTTAACGAGGCAGACATGTAACCATCCCATCCTACTCCTGGGACTGCCTTTTAACGTTCCCATTCGACTGACGTGAGTGTCCAGTTGATCTTTGACCACTTCAATGAATCAATTAATTTATATAGAGCCTAATTTCCGAATGTTCAGTGGCGCTTGCAGTCAAGAAGAAAATGCTCTCGAGAAAACTTAAGTCCTCAATCTCCTTTTAATAAAAGTGCCGACATTTGGTGATGTTAGTGGGAAGCTTATATCCATAGTTCAGGTAGCTGCTACAGAGAATGAGCGACGGCAATGTGTTGCAAGCTTCCATTTGGGAGTCGTCAGAAATTTCAAATTGGAAGGACGAAGGGTACGAGTACGAGCATACGGTCAAATTTTGAGCCAGTTAGAAGGACTAAGAATCGTTCAGCTTTAGTTTGTTCTGTGTCTTCCATTGTTATCAACGACACATGCAGACCGCGGAGGAAATAGTTGATTTCTTGAAGGACAAATATAAAAGTTGATTATCATCAGCATATCGATGAAATTTGAGATTGTGACGACGGATGAGTTGACCGAGAGGAGATATGTACTAATTGGTTGACAAGAAGGGTGGACCGAACCCATCACCACTGCACTCCAGAGCTTTGTGCTGAACAGTTCATGCCGGGGCCAGGGATCGAACCGGCAATCGTTGGACTCGGTATGGAAGCGGTCAGTCCTCCGCTAGTCCACATTCTCACCCAGTCCATGTTAGTGAGTACAAGAAACCTATTGTTTGGTGGAGGTCAAAGTTCATTTGAGGTCAATGAGAAGAACAAGAAATGTCTTGTTCTTGGTGGAGTTGAAAGGTCACTTGAGGTCAGCGGTGGTAACAGTCTGAAAACCTTGATATGGTGGCGAAAGGATGTTTTTCAAAGTGTAAATTGAATGACACCACCGATGTCAACCATTGGTCATCAAATCAAAGGCAAAGGCTATAATTTTTTGAATAACTAATAGTAATATATGATTATGATATATATATATCACACTGATTACATAGATTATGAAGATTACACTGTTTAGGATTGTATGGTAACAATTAAACTAGTTGTTTGCTGTTATTGCATTTGGTAGCCCTGCCGATGCTCTGGATGCTAGAAAAAGCTCCGGCAGTAAGTAGCTGTCGCGGTTCCCTGCAGCGTTAGTTGTTTCAGCGTTCGCTCCCGTGGTGTCCTTCTTAGTGGCTTTGATGCCTGTGCCAATGTTTTAGTTCTTTATGAGGCATCCTAACCTTTGATTTACAAAACTATGCATCATACAATTGGAAACCATCAGCCTTCATCATGGTGTGTATTCAAGTACTACCTGAATTAGGATATCTCACACGGTGCATGAATTGGAAATATCCGAAGATCATGGATCCAAGGTTGAAAAGATTTAACAAAAAGCATTTCGACCCGGTCAAGTTGTGTCAGATCAATTGATCAGTTGTGCATTCATTTCAATTTTGTAATTGATCAGTTGTCAGTTGTCCGAGTTTGCTATTTGCTGTTTTAAGAATAATAGTCATTTCCGTTTTTGTTGTTGTTGTTGTTTGCGTACAGTTTGCAAGATGGTTGCTGAAGAATTGGAAAATTTAATGGACGAGTCGGGGAAGACCCACGAAGTTATTACTCAAGGTGGATTTGACAGGCCTCAGAAGAGGATCAAATACGCTCAATCGTAAGCGCCAATTTCATTTAAATTTCCCTCAAATTCGTACGTTATATTGAAAGGGTTGAATTAATACTTGTAGTACGTAGGATGTGTTTATTTGTATTCGTGGAGGTTGATTGTATGGAGCTTGACTTAGCTGAAACAATTATGTTGTCCAAACAACCCACATCATGTGTGAGTTGACAGAATTTATAATTTTTCTCCTGTAGCCTCCCCACCCCAAAGGTTTATGTTGTAACCACGTTTTACCCTTTTTTTGCCCTAATCTCATACCATCAAGACTCTTAGTCTTACATTAATGAACAACAAAAGTTGATATTATTCTGGAATCAGAGGAAGATGGGTTTTGATTTACAATTTGTTATAAATAACTTAAACTTCTCTCTCAACTTCGTCGAATTCCGAGATCGATTTCCATCGTGGATTTACCCCGATGCTTATGAATAACAAACTTTTTACAAACGGCTGCTTTGCTTTTCGTAGGAATCAATATTTAGGGCTCGGGGGAAACAAAGGTATGCAGTATTTCCCTCCCCCCCCCCCCTCTCAGATTCACATGTAAATAGCAGACCATTGATTTCCATTTAGTCTGCAAAGAAGAAAATACAAAACGTTTTTCTGTCATGTTGTATAACTATAGCCTCTGATAGCTTCATCCTCCTACCTTGGTATTTTTATTTCTTATATATAACTTGAGACCTTATTGATAGTCTAGCTTCCCCACCTACACAGCCCAAACTTACACACACCCGCCCTCCCGATTTCCTTGTCTTAGTATACTGTATGGTATCCGAGCCCATATCTCTTGGTTCGATCCGACCAATGCGGGTGTTTCTCGTTCTTTTCTTACGCAGGGAGATCAGGCTGATAGAAGTTTTAGAGGGCGTCTGCGAAAGAATTTTGAAATACAACATACACGCTGAGAGGAAGGACTCGAGGAGGTATATCTGGGGATAGGTTTGATGTATCAACATTGCTTTCTGTATCAGTGTTATACCTCTCTATTAAGGGCATAGACTAATAACTGCTCCTCGGCCTTAACTTTGACGTTGAGACAAGATGTGATGTTGTCTGCAAGGAGGTCCGAGCACACCGAGGGCGACAGACAGATCATTTGATGGCCTCAGGCTAACTTTCAACAACGATGGTACCACTTGGAAAGGCCTACTGTAACAGCGCAACCTACGACATTATATTCGCTGGCCACAATGGGAGGAAGGCCACCCACCAGTTACGATGAAATTTAATTGTCACAGTTTTGACTTGACCTTTTCTGGGGACTGATTTTTAAGGAAATGCCACCCGTGGAAGAACCTGCAGGGGCTCTAACAACGGAAGCATGTGTGCCACTGCACCCTCGTGCCAAACTGATCAACTTAATTCCTAGCCCTCAGACAGTAGTTCGATCGGACTGGAAAAGACCTTTGAGCGAGCGTACAGTGCCGCTATTACATATGCTGGGACTAAATTAATGCTGTAAATTGATAGTCCAGGCCAACATTTATTTTTGACATATAAACACAGAACATAATCTTAGCCTCCTGGTTTCAATTTTGCCTTAAATTCCTGCTATTGTTATTGCATTATTGACAGTTGAAATTGATCACCTTTTCTTCCTAAGAGTCAACAGGCGGCGTATTGTCACAGTTGCACAATGACAAAATATGTTTAGTTTTTCTTTATTTTTCATAAATCTATTGTTTTGACCTTGGATTGGATAGGGTTCCTCCAGGGGCTTTGGTACAATGTACCAAACCCCTGTGGTGCATTCCCATTTGCAACCAACTTTGAAGTTAATTTTAAAGAAAACTATACCAATATTGGCCAGTGGAGAACAACTATGACATCACACCTCTTTACTTGTTGGTGCATACAGTAGTAGCGTGACACCTTCGACATTAACTGCCAAAATCTTGAAAACGACGCAGTAGGAATTAGATTACGTTCCTCTTTCATAGGAGAACTAAAATGTGACCTGAAGGCTATTAAGTTATGGCTGCAAACGACTGGTGGTTTAGAATCAACAGGATGCGCTCAGACTGTGCTTTGAAACAGACCGTCGACGGCGGCATGGCTGTATTGTTTTGCCTTGTGATGGGCTGGAAGGCTACTGTGGCCGACAAACTTGCAACATGTCAGGCTAACAGGGTCGTCCGTTAACGAGGCAATATATCACCCATTTTGTTTGTGACTCGGGTTGATAGGATAATCATATACGTGGGCCTCTCCGTGACTAAAATGAACGAACACAAGGTCTGCGTAGGATTTGTACCACAGCCCACGGGTCCAAGAACTTCACAACTTATATGATAGTTTCAAAGGAGAGCTATATAGTAGTAGTTATTAGGCCCTACATCCACTTACTTAAATTACCATAGACTTAGACCCTGGTCAGAGCTATTAATTAATATGGCTATTTAAAAATTATAAAATTTACATGAGTGTTAAAAGTGCCTTGTTTCTCTTCTATTCTACTTAACCATCACAAATTCAATTACTCTACCGTGTATGTAACCCATTAGACTGTAACTTTGTCATACTATATGGATTACTTGTTACCATCTCAACCTCTTCCTCACAGTTCTATTGTGTGATGCTGCAATGCCGTTGCAACCATTGTCATGTCTTTGTTCAGGTCCATTAAACCATTGCCAGGTCCATTATACTATGTTCAAGTCTATTATACTATTGTCAGGTCCTTTATGCTATGTTCAGGTCCTTTATATTATGTTCAGGTCCATTATACTATTGTCATGTCTTTATGCTACGTTCAGGTCCATTATACAGTCCTTTTATGCTATGTTCAGGTCAATTATACTATTATCAGGTGTTTTATAGTATGTTCAGGTCCATTACACTATTGTCAGGTTCTAAATACTATTTTTAGATTCTGTAACTGTGCCCTACAACTGTCCCAATTTCATTCGTAGATGTACTCCTTTTTTCCACGTTTGTTCAGTTAGTTTAGGTAACGTACATGCTATTATCTTCATCGACCAGGTTTGCCAAAGGAACCAGCGAAACGATGCAGACCCTCAAAGATCTTGTCAACAAGGGAGTGAAAGTGGACCTCGGGATCCCTCTAAGTATGTGGGATGAACCATCAGCAGCGGTCACCAAAGCCAATCAATATGTAAGTTGCCTCATTCATGAATAGACTCCTCCTGAATATTCAAAGATCTGAGCAACTAGCCAAAGCTGCATAGTCAAGATATTTGGAGATATTTGTCTGTTAAAGTGGGGTGAGGTTTTCGGACAGCCTTATAAAGGACGAAAGTCCGGCAGTCTGCGTATATGACATTTAAATTTGAAAGAAAACAAACATAGTAACCTCCTGGTTGAAAGTTAACTTGAAGCAAACAGGTGTGATGTCACCACAGATTCTACTGCCCAAACTTGCTTGGTTTTATATTATTTTATAATTGTATCTTTACTTCCAGTTATTTGAATTGACCACTTGACCACGTAACTATCACAACCCCCTCCCCCTCCCCTTATTACCGTTTCACGGCTAAAATAAAAGTTAAAAGAAAATGCAGAGAGTTGTGCACAGCTGACTACCACAAAGGAATCCCTTATGAAGTTTGATGGTGTAGGACATCTAATTTATACTACTTACATATATACATATTTATATAGTCTAAAACCTCATGGTGAAATGTTTGTTTAAGTATCTTTTTTTTCCTTTGGGAGATAATAGATGTAATGGCTTACCTGTGACCAAAACTTTCAAACTGTTGACAACCTACAAGTATTATTCTCAAGGTTTTTTTTTCTAAAACACTTTCTAACTTTGTACCGAAATACATGGCTCGTTCTGGGATTGTTATTAGTTATTCCTATTAGTTTGCTATACTGTATTTGTTTTTTGTATATGCATAGCCAGTAATTAATTATAGCTTGTTTTTGTGTCCTTCAATATCTCCAAACTGTACGATAAGCCATATATTGTGTGGCATTAAATAGCGTTGTATGGGTTTGAAGAATTGAATAACTTCATTAACCTACTGTTACATGTTCCTGTATCAGATCAACTACAACATCACAAATAATTACCTCTCGATGTTTCACTTTCACTCGGGACAACTCACCGTGCGTGAGGGGCTGCCATGTGTTGATTAATAAAATGTCAACTGATGCCCATGTTGATGAACGTGACTGTTTACTGTTTACATTTCACAGTCTCGTTCAAACCAAATCAGTTTACAACGTATATAAAGTACTGCATGGTCGCAAAGGTCTGCGAGTGCTGGTTGCCGCATGGTAAGGTGTCAATTTCTGCCTTGTAGGGGTCGGTGATTCAGATTTCCGGCTCTGTCGGGCTGACCAACCTCAGACTGCACATATCTGATTGACATCCGCTGAGATTTTCAAGCAATCGTAAGATGGATACTGTGAGACTGGACAGATTTGGACTGAAATCTGAACATGGATCCCATTTGTCTCTGTATCTTTCAGTGCCACTATTTAATAGAAAACTACGAAGAGGCCATTGAAAACTGGTTCTTCAAAACGGATCATTCCAGGGAATTATCCACCTACCTCTGCGTGGACCGGGTCCTGTCTAAGAAAGATGCAGGTTGGGCTATTATTATTTCATACAAAACTCACTCTTTCAGTTTTCATGAACAGACAGCCTGGTTAAACTGTAAATAATAAGTGTTTGAAACCATAAAGACTACTGTGTGCCTGTTACATTACGAAATTATCGTCCCTTGCCGGAATTTAACCCCATACCGCACTTTCTCTTAGAAAAGTGCATAAAATTCTAACCCCACTTCCGGTTTCACGCTCACGAGGCCATCGTTGTTTGCTCAGTGACGCAGAGCTGGAACTG
>JAODAG010316927.1:0-12009 GCA_027574785.1 Orphnurgus asper | reverse complement strand
GAAGTATATATAATGCTATTAATGGTCTGGTAAGTGGTAAAGCTCATAATTTAGATATATATATATATATCATTAGAGATTACAGACCTAGTTAAAGCTAGAGAAGTACACTATCATGACCTATATCATTGCACTCTTCACACAATAGCACAATGTATCCAAATAATGCAACAGTCTGTAGATCAACAATGAATTTTGTCGTGGAAGACCAGTGAAGTGAAGCATATCATTTGAATTGGTCAAATGCTGGAAAAATTGTAAAATTTCAATAGAAATTAAGTGTTTTTAAGTTTTTAGATTTGTTTTTAGTTTTATTTTACTTCCACAACTGCACGAAAACTCAAACCTTTTTTCCAATTTTTTTTATTCTAGCCTAAACCTGGAGAGTAAAACCTCAAAGTACAGAATTATCAAAAATCAAGGTGAAGGTCGAGTACAAATAATCAAAATAATCATTTGAGTACAACAAATACACCCTTGTACTCCACGGATCATTACAAACCGACTACCAGGCTTTATTATACACCCGACTTCACATATCCACTACCAGTCCTCGGACATCTACAACTTTCATGTTTCACGAGAAAAGAAGGCATTCCCTTCCTCGGTTCTGTTGGTCTGGAGTTGTATCAATTGGACGCGAATAACGATGATCAAAGGAATATGCAATCCATTCCTCGAGAAAGAAAAAAACATAATCACCACATAGAAACCACCCATATGTTGTTGGACATTATTATTCATTATGCAAACAACTGACACATACCCTTATTCCCTCTCACCAAATTGGGCAAATCTTTTTCTCCCTCTTCATAGTACATTTTTCTTATAGACTTTTCCTACCTCAAAATTGTACGGTCACCATGGAAACGATATCCAGAAGAATCAAATTTGACAGGAGAGCTAGAAATTTTTCCAAATGGCAAACAACAATCTGACTTCACCTGAGAGGCAGAATATTACAAACAGATACTGCAAAGTGCATTTTTCCTTCAAGGAGAGGGCAGCATAGATTTTTGATGACAAGTAAGAGGATGGAAAGGGTGGGAAAAAGAGGGGAATAGAGAGGCATTAAGGGAGGGGAAAGGCTGGGACATTGACGAGACATGAAGAGAAGATATTGATATTATGAATAATGCATAATGATATTATGAATAATGCATAATGATATTATGAATAATGCATAATGATATTATGAATAATGCATAATGATAGGCTACTATGAATAATGATACTATGAATAATGATACTATGAATAATGATACAATGAATAATGATACTATTAATAATGAATAAAGAATCATTTATGTTTAACAAATAATGAATTATCAAGAGAATTACACGACACATCTTTAAAGCTGGGACCACAGCAATTCGACAGAGCAGCAATTTAAACCACCACAGCAGTATCATGATATCACTCATTCATGGGACATGCTGATAGCTATTTGTTATAATGCCCAGTCTCATCATCCACACAGTTAATTGCCACTAATCAAAAACAAACCAAGATATCTTCCAGATGGGTTTTATTTTCATAAGCTGAATAATTCTGAATTCTGAATAAATAAAATAATTCTGAAGACCAAATGAAATATTGTTGGAAGGAAGCCGTCTTGGAAAGGAGATGGTCGATCAAAATATTTGGTGAATTGTAGACAAAAAACATTTGCTGCAAAAATCAATACTGTATTTGGCCGTGATACCAGTAAATTAAATTTACTCCAATGATCCTTCTCGAAAAATGGAGAAACTGCGTTCCACTGTCTGTCCCTAATTTGAAACTAATTGTGCTTTGACGATGGTCCTCTCCAGGGTCATTACAAGTTAAAGACCAGCCTCAGAAGCTACGAGTGGATTCGCACGATGCAAAGATACTCACAACAGTAGATAAATGGCGAATAGTTAAAAGCACTGTCTAGGACCGAGGATTTTAACAATGGAATCAAAGTCCTTCATGGTTAGTTAATAGTACATTTCAGACAATTGCCATGTCCTCGATCAGAATGTGATGCTCATCTGTATGTGTGTCTTTGTGTGTGTGTATGTGCGTGCGTTTCCGGCGCCTGTCGGGGATAATCGTTAGGATACACAGCCGTGAACTGGGGATACTCCGCAAAAACAGGGATATCCCCTATTTTGGAATCAACAAAATGACATGTAACAAGGTGCCAGCACCGAGCACCTTCCCCAGTATCCAGGTTTTTGATGCATTTTGCTGTAAAAAGTACACAAGTTTAACATATAACGGTCGTACAACATCACTAAGTTCGGGCGCTCCTCATTTCCCACCATTTTCATGTATTCCGTGTGTGCCCTTGAAGTTCGAAGACATCAATCAACCAAACGAAAGTGAGTTTGACAAAGGGAAACACATATCATTGAAAAATCGCATAACACAGAGAAAGAAATCTCTTTTGGGGGCCATCGAAATACAAGATGGCAGCAGGAGAGCCACACACCCATACACAATGTAGGGTCAAACCAGGAACAGTGGTGACACACATGCAATTCCCCACAGTAAGATTGGGGATAAAGTGATTTATCACCAGTGTCATGTCAACAAAGTAAATTGTTATTCGTCCCCACTCTTCAATTTCATGTACATGTTCGAACCAAGAAAACAAAGCTTCTCTTACATTTTCAATATGATACCATGCAACTTCAACTTGCAAAATGTGACAAATGCAAAAAATATCATTGAAAAGTCGCATAACACAGAAGTCCCCAGTTTAACACAACTTGTGTCCCCAATAGGCGCAGGAAATGTGCATGGATGTGTGTGTGTGTAGGTGTGTGTATTTCAGTAACTGGTAGAGGAGGAAGGTGAAAATAAAAAATAAATTGGCTACATCAGTCTGGTAGGAAAATATGATCAGTAGGTGAATGATTTAGTTTCAATATTTGCTGTCAAGCATGAATTCCTGTCATGATTACAACAAACCTACAAATGAACCTACATTCTTGCGGTCTTGTGATTGACCCCTTCTCCATAGCATAGCCCAGGGCATAGCCCAGGGTCTCTAGCAACTCCCCCTAATCTGAGCAGCTTTAAACAGGTGTAGAAGAAACTAATAAGAATAGAGGTTACCATTGCCAATGACCTGTTTCATGTCTTCATCTTACTGTAACTGTCATTCCATATCTAAACTGTATTCTGCTCCTCCTTATCAGCATCATAAATAAAAAAGATTTAACCTTGTCTTCTTCATCAGTTTGGTATGAAACAGGGCATGCCAACAACAATGATAAAGATTAATTGCGCTATTTCTTTCCTACACTGTGGGTTATGTGGATTGATAAGTAGGCTGCACAGTTCAAATTGGTTAACAAAATTACCAAATTAACAGGTTTCTTTTGGCAGAACACTGGGACTACTAACATGGCTTTAAAGAACGATAGAAAACAAATATGTAAACAAAAGATAAAATGAAATGATAGTCTTAAAAATAATCTAGGGTAGGAATGAACAAACATCCACCAAAGAAATGATATTGATGAACAGCGCCAATGGACGACAAATCCGCTGGTGGACTATTCACCGACAGGAAGGCGGGCCTCCTTAGCACCTATTATGCATTCATTAACCCTAGGCACGTTTGGTAAATAAATACTAAGAGGTTAGTAGTTCCGGTTGAGAGGGACATATCAAAGAAATACAAAGATGCACTTTAAAACTACCGGGCGGCAGGCAGCACATGCAGACAGTGCAAAACTTGTGGGCACATTTTACATCTTGTAATCTTACACTTAGCAATTATAGCCAGGGTTTTTGACATTTTAAATGAAGGGACCAATAAAATCCTAAAATCCAAATTCAAAACGGGCGTTAGAGGACCTCGCATTGATAATGATGGACCTCGAACTGACATCTCTGGACCCAATATTGACAGAAGGGTCTGGGTTAATAGCAGTCAGTACGAAATTTCGACCTAGTAGGCAGGAATCTTGCAACATATCTTACAAACAAACTACCATCACATGCATGAAACTGTTTTACACTACAAGCTAAGGAAACCATTTTTTTCATTGCCCTTTGCAATACCTATGCACCCATAAGAAAAGTAAATTAAATTCTGGTCAGCTACATTAAACAATTAGCAGGAAGGTCAACTAAGAGTAAAAAAATCAGAAAGGTTTGAAATTTTTCAACTGAGTTAAGACATAATACAATTTACCAAAAACACCAGATAAAGAATTCAATGTTGGACAAAATCCTAGCCACTGACAATCAGAAAGCAAATGAGACATATAATGTATTACATGAAATAAAATTAAGGGGGATGATGGTAGACAGGAATTGGTTTGTTTTTGTTTCACTCACAACAACAATAATAATAATAATATCATGGTTATTGTTTTAAATTACTTCTAAAAGAGGCCTTCTATGCCATCATACTCAAATTACAAACATAAATCATTAGATGGCAATTCAGGAAATTTCCAACTGTTGTTGTTGGTCATGCAATACCTCATCTATAAACAAAAAAAAGCTGAAGTCATCTGGAACTATTTTAGTGTCCTTTTTTTTATTAACTTTGAATGATATCATGGGAAAGTTGACATGATTTGCTTGAAAGCTATAAACTCTTGCCAAAGTCACATTGATGGTTGGTTTCAACTGTCAAGAGCAATTTCACTTTCATTTTAAAAATTGAAAAGTATTAGAACACTTACTGTTTACTATATATTTAAAAGGCCAACGATGACACACGTCTCGCTATATTGCTTATATCTTAATTGCCATTGCTGTGTACACAAATACAGTAGTCATTATCATATTTAATTTAAATCAGAAATTGTCAATTGTAAATTTGACCAATAAGAATGTGAACATTGTGTGATAATAAAAATAGAATACCTGCAATGTTTAGTTTAAACTTGGAATTCTCCAAATGTTGGCAAGCAATTTTCCCACCTCTACTACAACTATATCCACATGCTCACAACGATACAAAGATGCCATTGATGTAAACTATCACATCACCATTGTGGCAGAAACACACCTTAACCAATGTACAGTATAGATCAAAAGCAAAAAAATGCAACGTTAAACTTTGATAGCGAACTTTTTAACCATTATTCACGAATTGACATGAATAATGGAAGCGAGCGGGGAGAGCAAAGTCGTCGAAAAAGCGGCACCAAGAGGCATTTGTATCGTATGGTGTCATATATGGACGACCTGTACACGTGCAATTCGGGGGGGGGAGGTTGCGAGAGGAAAGAAACGGGAAGATGTTTCTATAGAGAATGTAAGGTCTGCTGCATGAATTCCAGGAGAATAAACTTTTGATGCATCCACATAAACAACAACAACAACATCATCATAATATTCACATGGACACACATATTCTCTTGGCATAATTCGGCAAGGTAGAAAATCCTTCAAGCGGCCAAAGTGGGAAGAAATCCATTCAATTAAACAGACTCCGCGGCCACATCTGCAGAAATTTTCTCTACCTCTCTTCTTCCTCCACAATTCTTCCAGACGATTCTTCCACACATGCTAAGTGTTTTTGCCACTTTTTCCCTTCAATCAAACCATCGAAATAAATACCCACCACAATTTGATTCCGGTAACAGGTGGGCCGCGTAGCAATCTCTTCTTACAGCAAGTACAATGGCACCGAGGAAGTGCGCATCAGTATGAATTTCGTCCAGTGAGCAAATCCAAACGGTTGTTGAAGGATCAAATTATTTTCCATTTCTTTTCCCCCCATATTTGTTGAAACAAACGGAATCTTTGTCCTTGCCATCCATTATACACAAAATGCTTTAGAGATGCAGCAGGATACCCTAAGAGCTAAGAGATTGTACACAGAATGTTTACTGAATTCTCTTTAAAAACAACCCGTTCACAATCACACATAAACCAGTGTGGAGAGCAGAATCTTGTTCTTGGGCTCTCACATTTATATGATTAAAGGACACTGTTTGCCTCTGGTTTCAGACAGAGACCAGGACATATCAAACCAAAGAAATTAAAAACTTTGCTCCAATTTTGCATTATCTGTTAGATTGTTAAATTAATATAAACTAGTCCCTCATTCAGACACCTGCAAGGCTCATTACAAGTTTCCATTCTTCCACCATTTCTTGCTAACTTTTTTTTCTTTTCTTTTTAAATCTCCACCAAACACTTACAGACAGAACTGATAAGTAAACTGAAAGGAAATCTGATGCCTCTTACTGACCAGAAGGAAACTGGTCCACTGGAGAAAACCAACAACTTGCCACAAACGCATAGGCCTACATATCGATCATCTAATAAGAGATCTAAAAACTGTTGAGGCATTTTTCTAAGATCAAAACAACCTATGAAAGGCAATCTAAAATGTGCATGCAACTGATATCTATCAAGTAACTTGATACTGATATCTAGTATCAAGTATATACTGTCAAAGTTCCATCTAAGTAAACTAAGACTGTTGTTCTGAAGCCTAACTATAACCACAGCAGCTTTATCCAGTCAACTCCATCCATGAGAGAGAAAATACCAGCTGTAATATGGCCCAAATGAATAGCACATTAACACTGTTTTCCACAAACCTAACATTGTTTTTATTGCGACCATGCGAGAGGAATAATAATAATAATACAAGCATCTCCATGTTCGCACGCGTAGTTCCACGGTAGTGTTGTTCCCCGGTTAATTTAGCGATGATGTCATGAATGTTATACGGATGATATGTGTGGCTATCACATAGTTGAAACTTTCACGCCGGACGGAGTCTTGCATGCACGACTAAGTTTTTGCATCCGCTGGAGAACAGATCGAAGGCTGTGTGTCGCATGATTAAAATTGACAGGAAAATCAAATGCAGGAACAGAAGAGAAATCACGCAATGTCCTTCTTTGGACTTTTCTAGCATATTTCCAGATAACGCAGTTTCCCTTTAAAGCTACCCCCATGCCTTAAAAAAAGGCTTGGAGCCAGTTTCCCCAGGATAACAACAAATAAGAGTGAATTGGTAAAGACAAATTTGACAGGTGCTAAAATACAATCCAATCTGTTTACATTTATATCAACAAATGGATCAACTTCTTAGAGGTCACAGTTTTCATGCAGTAAATGAATCAGTGAATCCAGGCATGTTAATTTGTAAATAGATAAATGTTTAATGCATCGAGAGAAGTCAGATGATGGTTCTGGAAACTGCAATTCCTTACCATTCATAGATAGGAGGGAAAAAAGAAGTAAATCTTAATAATGTAGTTCTTCATAAAAAAATATAATACGAAAGTGAAATGTCTGGGCTTGCTTAAGTCCAACTATTAAATAAATCATTACTACATTGGACGATACGTAGGCTCAATTAAAATGGCATTAATGGGGAAACAAAGCACAGGATCAGTCTTGATTTAATTTAATTTTTAAACTACTCCAGAGTAAATCCAACTATTTAATATATTACTTTAAGATGCTGTTTTATTTTTTACACCACTACCTCCCCACAACAGATGGTTAATACACTAAACTAATATCAACTGTTCAAATTTTTATTTTTTATTTTATTTTACCGTTTCAAATATCCACACGAAAGTGACTTTTCTGGGGATGAGTTGATGAGACTTGATATTATGCCCTCTATGTGGTTTTATAAAAATGAGAAGTTATGTCCCTTTGTCTAATGTTTATAGTGAAAATAAACTAAATTGCAACCAGAAGAGCTTGGAAGCAGAGGCTATCATATAATGAGAGGTGTTCCCCATGCAGATGTATTATTATCACACATTATCACACTTCCCCTTGGTTCTGTGCTGATACTGGGGGAGGGGGGTGTTAAGGATGTCGCTTTTCTGAGGCGGAAGGGTTCGTGTCCGGGGGTTTGCAGCGATGCACAATTCCAAGCAGCGATTACGAAATTAAATATAGATGGGGTTAGCCTCTAATAATATTAAGCAAACTGCAACAAAGAGGACTGTGGGAAATTCTGCTAATCCTGAAGTACAAGGAGACAAAAAACAAAACTGCTTTCTTGGGAAAGCCGACTTGTAACAATATACAACGGACAGAGAATATGCGGCAGTCCCCCCCCCCCAACAAAAAAAAATGGGAACAAAATATGGGGATATAGAATTAGATATTGTAAGCTTGAAAAAAAGGAGGAAACCTTGTTTTTATTACTTTGGAGGTTTACTTCCATAGTTTGTTTAAACAAGAATCTCTCAGGACATGGCGGACTATGTATAAAGCAGTTTTGCGGGCATTTATCTAATAAACAGAATCTGCATGTGGAAGCTTATCTGTTTAAATCTCTCACACCAGGTATTAAAGCTTTCTTTTGTTCAAAATAACAGCAGAAAAGAAAACTTCATATCTGTACAGAAATTATCTTTCATTTCTTGGAGGGTCTGTTTGAACAGGACTCTCCAAGGAAAACGCATATGTATAGACTCAGAGCACTAAATATAGTATTTATACCACTCGCGGCGGCTTCCTTTGTCAAGTTAATGAGTTTACAGAAAATGAGTAACAGTCATAACAACTCTTCACAGTTCGAAGTTTGTTTTAACATGAATCTCCTGGGTGAAAAAAAAGAATCAAAGGGCAAAACAACTTCTGATATTTTCTTCTTTAACTTAGATTTGATTTCCCTATAGAAGAAGAATAGGCAGTGAAAATGTTTGTGTAATTTGGGGTACAGTAGGGGGAGGGGGTGTCATTGTTTACTCTAAGGTAATAAAAGAAAAGCAAACAAAGTGGAGAGCAAAAAAGACTGGAAATAATTGACAAGGCAAAATGCTATGGTTACAACTTAGGCTGATAGAAAACGTAGGACTATGCTTTTATTCGTTGTCCGAGTTTTGTTCCCATCACCCTTCATTCACTACGGTCATGAACGTGGGAAACATACTTTAAGTTTCCTTTTACAGATTCGATGAAAGGAGAATGGAGAACAAAATGCATCTATAAATTCATAAATAAAACTGAGAAATGGTCTCTGTGGAACTTTTCTCTGAAGAATTGTTGATGATTACTAACTTTGAAAACAAAACTACACGCAGTTAAGTGGTAGATTGTAGTAGGGGTAAGTGTGGGGTTAGGGGGGTGAACATCCAGAGAGTGTAATGAAAAAAATGAAAAAAATGCATAAAATGGTAATATGACACTAGGTTGCAAATAGACACTTTGTGAGAATTCTGAGGTGACAGGTACAACTGTGAAGTTATGCCAAACCAGTGGGTAATACAATGAATAAATTTGTACGTTCTCACAACATCTGCTTCCGTATTGTAGGAACAACAAGTATTCATGGCCATAGGACATTTAAAACAGGCGACCAATTTTTCTTTCCATTTGAATAAAAAAAAAGTCCATCCAGAGGTATAAAATTATCCTAAAAAATATTAGCCCCAAATTAGATGAAACCCTGTTCCTGCATTTATAACCAGGAAGGAGGTGATAATGTCACATTCCCTGCAGTGCAATGTAATGCAGTTTGCCACCTTTTTGAAGTCGAGGTATTACACGCTTGCAGCCTGGAGAAATAGCATCGGAGTCTTGCTATATACAAGGATATGTAGTAGGTGGAGTCGCAAGACTGAAGCATCTCTCATATTCAATAACTACAAGCATTGGTAGTACACTACACTGTATTATATTATTATTACACAATAATGTAACATTAATTTTATTATATTATTACACCGTAATTACACTATGATTACTAAACTGGCAACCTACACGAATAACAACAGTCTGCAACAATAGACTATTGCACAAGACTGAATTATCTCCTAAATCAACTAATGACATGCATTTGTCCATAGCTGCTATTATTGCAAATATCTACATCAACTGATTAACCTTTTAGTCAATAAGAACATATAAATATATAGATATTTATATAGATATAATTTTTTTTTATTTATCGTACTCCTGGCTTGTGTCACAAACTTTTATTGCACACAGTGCTGCACTCATCTGTCCTGCACAGGTCTACATTGCTAATTAAACCAAAAACGTTCAAAATTCCTTTCCAATTACAAACAAATTAACTAGTTTAGATTCACTAACTAGGTAGCGGCCTCGATGAAGGCAGGAATTTCCAATTCTAATTAACCGTAGACACCGCAAAAAAAGGTAAATAGTCAACAAAAGTTCTCACTGCCTGTCCATGCTAATCGTAGTCACATGCCTATGCAATGAATATCCACAATTTGTTTTTCCGACTAATAAAGGCTTCAAATTATGAGCAAATTAAAAAGGTAAGTTTAATTTTTTCAAACGATAAAGTTATTAACGCTTTTGAACTTTCTTCTCCTTACAGAGGCAGACTGAAGTCTCCTAACCTCACCACTGGATCCAGACGCAATGTCAGAATGAATTTACATTTCGAGGAAACTAATTATGAGTTATATCTTGCACCATATGGGGGGTGGCTCCCTACAGCAGGATAATGGTTTCCAGAAGGAATCTAGATTTTAAAGGGGTACACAAGTTCACATTGACTACAAAAACCTTTTTATGTCAGATTGTAATTTTAAAAATGCTTAGGACATCAAATCAATGCATTTTTGCCGAGGCACACTTAAGGGGTCATAGAGGCAACGACTGCCGTAACTCCATATCAATTTTCAAGCCCTGCAACGCCATGCCCAGAACACAAAACCTCCCAACAATTTTTTGTTTACGGTAAGCTTACACGATTAAGCAATCTACCAGCTCATCAGCAGTAAGTGACGCAGAGCTAAGGGTGAATTGTCTTTCAGAGAATTGACTTGACATTTCCAGTCTTTTCTCTGCAGTGACACATAGACAGCAGAAAGCCTTGGAAAAATGACACATTTTTTAAAGTTAAACAGTAGTAACCAATTCCTCCCCCCTCCCCCTTTCTACCACACCCACCAATATGCTAGAACTAGAAATTTCTTTTTCATTGAATGGCCGCTTTCGTCATAAGCGTACGAGGACTACTTGATTTGGGGGAGGAATATCTTTGCCCGAATATCTGAATCTTGCCGGAATTTCAGTTACGATGCCGCTCACAGGTTCGATGTTTTCTCCGTTAATTTCTGTAATAAACATCAATTCTCTCGGGCAAAATCTGTGTTCTTGGTTTTTTACTTTTACATACTACAGGGAATTACTACACTACACGGGGATAGGACACATTCGGTATTAACGGTGCAGCATAAGAGAGTGACGCTGCGCAGAATTGATGTACTCGGTTGTGTTATTCCAGAGGCAAGTACATTCATACCAGGTAGTAGGTAGTGTACATTCGGCATTACTCGTTCGGTGTTCGGCATGCGAGTCATTGTGCATAGTTGATACTCGGTATGTGAATACATAGGCAGGTAATGTACGATCAGGAAACTGCCACAGAAGGGATAGGGATATATATATATATTTGGTAAATATTTGTTCGGCATCGAAACCAAAAGGGCTTGACAGAAATTCATCTCACTGTCATGCGGATTCTGCTGGAAATGGTCACCTGATTTTTAAATTAAAATAACCAGCATCGACCAATCACAGTTGAGCATTTGTGAAATCCTTTCACAGTGAGGGCATACAGGCTACATTCTTTTTCTTTATCTTAACTTAATTGTAAACCCTTCCGGGAAGGCTACAGCTGTTTATTTACTCTTTATTATATCAAGATATGAGATGTAATCACTGTCTTCACTGTGAGGTGGCCTGTCTATTTGTTTGGGGTATATCACAAACCTGACCTTTCCCCTGCTGATAAACAGAAAATTATCTAATTATAGCACATCGGGGAAAATTTCTACTTTAAAAGATACGTCCAGGTTCCTCAAAACTCATTGATATCTGTACCAATGTGTAGAGAAAAATAAAATATCCCGTTCTACATCAAACGTTAACTACGATACATATCAGTCTTTGCTCGAATTGACCAAATAATGAATATTTTTTAGGCTCGTACGAAAGCATGTGACGTCATTCCCTAGTAACTGTAAGCTGTGGTCCGGTTTCACCACTGTTCACACGTACTGTATAATCACACACGCTGTCCGTAATTACAATACTTCGTA